>CAIGRK010338561.1:0-18879 GCA_903798315.1 Fraxinus greggii | reverse complement strand
TGTAATCATAGAAATATATCTATGTAGGTAGAAAAGGTAGACAACTCTTATATTAATTATAAAGATGATATACACTAAGTTTAAAGTGGATAAAATGGGATAAAAGACGATTATAGCGAATGTTCGGATATGCAATTGGAATATTTGAAAAATATTCATAAATGCATTGTAATAGTTCAATGTTGGAAATTGAATACCCATGTATGAAATCCACTAATAAAAGTGATTGACTAGTATAATTATTTGATAGAAATCCTCCAACCATGTTTGAAAATTGATAAAGTTTCAGATAAAGCTAGTGAGAAGCATGTAGTTTCACAAGAGGATTTCTCAATTGGTGACAATTTGTATCTATTAAATGAATCAATTATTCTAGCTATATTTAATAAGATACATAGTCAGTTATAATGGTAAGTCTGGACATTTATGTCATAGACATAATACCATAAAGCAGGTGATATCAAATTGTATAAACTCGTGGATCCACTAAGAAAAGATTTATCAAGAGATCAAGTATACTGCATATCGAAATGAATGTGATTAAAACCTACTATGTAAGGATCTTTGTAACAGTAGCCATATATTGTTGACTGGAGATCCCAAAATCTTGGTTCAACAAGACAACTAAGTTATGAAGATTTAATGAAACACGGGAAACTATTTCATAACTCATTCATTTGATAATTAAAGTATTTTCTACAGAATGTTAAGGCTAAGATATCCTTTTAATGATTTCTACATCTTGATTAAGTCAAGTGGTGTAAGACAATAATTTTAATAGGATGTCACTTATGTGAGTCTGAGGTATGCTGCCTTAATGAAAATTGTTCAAAAGCTGAAATTTTCTAAACATTTATGAAACACAAGAGTGGTTAAAGGCGAAAATGAATCGAGTTATGAGATCCATGAAAGATTTAGGAAAGATATTTGTGTCAGTATTATTGTCTTGGTTTACACAAACGACGAAATGATTCAATACATCACGTTCACCAATTAGCCAAGTAAATCCGATAGTATTTCACAAAAGAAAGTTCAAGACTGGAAGCTACCTTACCTGATGCAAGTTTTCAGTTTTCTCTCTACTAGTGTCTGCATTATCATTTACATAAGTGAAATTTACATTCATGTGGGGGATTGTTGGAATTTGATTTTAAGGATTGAAATTTTGGTTAAGTATACAACTTAAAAGTAACTTTGTGCCAACTTCGACCAAATATTCAAACTTGATCTGATAGTCAAATTATGAATATAAATAGACTAACTTGTTCTAATCATCCAGTAGATCGTCGTGGTACGTTTGAAATCTCAAAACCATTTCCGAATGGATGAGAAATTGTGGTCCAAATTTTGAAAGAAAAATTGAAATTTTACTTGTGAGGCTGTCGCTCAAGCGATGTGCCAGCGCCAGGCGAGCAACAGTTCACTGCATTGTGCCGCTCGAGCGACACATGGGCGAGCGGTGGAACGAGTTGCATCCCTTCATGAAAAAGTCAAGTTTTGGAGCGTGTCTCTCCAACCACACCCCTTGGCTTTCTATATATAAGACCCCTAGGACGTTCAATCCATTCCATTCCATATTTTACACTTTTTTTTGCTTAAAAATACTATGTAGAAGTGATTTGTTTTGCTTAAAAATACTATGTAGAAGTGATTCCTTTTTGTATTAAAAAATCATGGTTATGGTAAAAAAGAAACTTCGTTCGAGTTCATTGGTCTAAGCCATTTGAAGTGCTCCTATGGATAGACATGGTCGTTGTATCTTTGGAAATGATTACTGAAAATCATTAACATCGATGCGGGGCAAATTCATCTTAAAGAGAAAATGTCAAACATTTGCCTCGATCAATCCAATTGCTTGCATTTCCTCTACTATTTTCTTTGATTTCTTTAAATTTGAGATTTGATTTAAGAAAATCTAACTATTATTTTAATTATAGGAAATGTTTTTTTATTGAAAAATGGAAATGATTAAAGCCGTTGTCACGTATTTGACTTAAGTAATTATCAGTTCGTCTTCTCAAATCCTATTTTGGTAAGTCGAAATTATGTTTGATTTTCTGTACGTAATATGTACGTTTTGAGAATATAATTCATGTACATTGTCAGTGTAATATCCCCACATAAATTTCCTACTTACAGAATTCACTCCTCGTAGGGAGCACGAAGAGAAGTCATTTTAGATAATTTGGTCGCTTCATTTTGTTCGCCTTCGTTCGGTGAAAGTAATTAATTTTTGGGCACTTGTTGAGCTCAGCTCATGTTTAACATTCAAAATTTGGTTTATCTAAAAGAATAAATCCTCATGTACAGAAATGAGGTTTATTGGGGTTTTACATCCTCTCGCAATGGTGGGCCCCACTGTAATTAAAAATTAAAAAATTTTGCCCACCCACCCACCTACCCCATGTGTGAGTGTATGTAAATCAAACCACCCACATTCCCTTTGTACATGTAGCACAGCTCTATTTATATATGTCTTTGATTTTTCACTACATGCAATGAACTTGGTTAAGTGTAGATTTCTTGTTTG
This sequence comes from Fraxinus greggii, assembly GCA_903798315.1. Classification (NCBI taxonomy): domain Eukaryota; kingdom Viridiplantae; phylum Streptophyta; class Magnoliopsida; order Lamiales; family Oleaceae; genus Fraxinus; species Fraxinus greggii. The sequence goes on along the minus strand of CAIGRK010338561.1, from coordinate 16,349 downwards.
CTGTTGCATGTTTTTGAAATGTTGATAATAAATCTTTCACTTCAAGTGTATCCTAACTCCTACTCCAACATAATGCACATGAAGCCCAAAATCTACAATAATGCAATCAACCAAAGGATCGGACTTGACCAAATACTTCGGGGTCTTCAACAAGTTTTGACATATCTTCTCAACCTACACGGAGCTCCGAAAAGTATTTAGATTTTCCTTGTCACATTATCTTGATGGAGTCTCTATTAACTTGCAGTGAATATAATTTTTAATACACATTCTAATTTTCTTATATATACAATTTTCAAGTCATCCAAGTTTGCATTGTAGATGCTCTTATTGCAGATTGGTTGGTAAGATGAGCTCAGATTTCTATTTTTGTCTTATATTTTTTAATTTATCTTTTTTACTTATTTTGTTTTATTTATTTTAATGAAGAAAGGATATTTTGATCTTTATTTCAGAAGTTTGACATTTTTAACAGTCAAAATGGATGGAAACCATTCAAAAGGATCATTGAGCCATTAAGTGAAATGTTGTGAATGTTAATGCAAACATTCGAAGGTTACAAACCATTTGATATCAACTTGACATAACCCCTTATAAATAGAATAATGATATTTATAATGAGAATTGTCGGTAGTCCTCCCATGTAACATATCTAGTTCCTTAATTTTTTTAATCAATAGTGTCCACTATGAATGGTTTAAGGAATTAGATATAAGCCACATGGGCATGACTATCGATAGTCCCCACTATGAAAAGAATTGATCTGTTTTGCTTAAGTTACAAAATTTTAAAGTAATTTATGAACTTTTGAATATACTAGCTTAAAAAATTTGGGATGCACATAATTTTGCAATAACTTAACTATCCTACCTATTTAAAAATGATATAATACCTCCTCCATTATCTTTTTTGCCCTCGTTTGTTTTTCAATCTCCTCGAGTGCTTAGCATAAACTTTAATCCATGAGGTCACTCTTGAACGGTGAAGAAAATGTGAAAATAAAAACATGACGGCCGTAATCAAATCAAAATTATCCAATGGCCGTCCAAATCCATGGAATATCAAGAAAACTTCCTATAAAGGAAAACTAGATTTTTATACTCCATTCATCTCATTTATATAGTTTGTTTTGTTTTTTATACTGATTAAAATATCTTATTTAATGTTATTGAAAAAGTAATATATGTCAAAAACTAGTTTATCATTATTTAATTATTAATAATTAGTAATAAATTATTATTAGAAGAAGTAAAGAAATAAGAGTACTTTAGTAAATGAACAGAAAAACATTCTCAATAAAAAAGACAATATAATTAGTATAACGAAATAAAGAAAGTCAACCTATATGAATGAGATGGGAAGTACATAAATGCACATTGGAAAAAAAGTTATTACAAGTATCGAAACATTATTACATTTATGTCACTAACATTTTTTCATAGAATTTATTCTCAAATTAACATAAATTGTTCTTGATTAGAGTTTCTCTTTAGAATTTTTCTTTAAGATAAGAGTGAAAGATTTATTTGTCTATTGTATTTTTAAACAAGCGAAATAATAATAATGCAAAATTTTGACATTCATTTTAAAGTACGTTAACAATATTTTTGCACGAAAACTATTATTGATGATAACATTTTTGATCAATTAAATGTTAAAAATAAGAATATAATAAAAAAAAGTTAAGAATAATGAATAAACGTTAATGAGTTTTAGAACTTGTTTGATCCCTATTGTTTCAAAAATATATTTCTTCCTATTTTCTTTTTAATTGTACATTCCTCAAAAAAATAATATTACTCGCAAATTTAAATTTTTTTCTTATTTTTAACAGTACATTTTTATCCATCTATTATTTCAAAATATATTTTTACAATAAAATGGGACTACTAATAATATAATTAAAATGGGAGGTTGTATTTGTAAAAAAGATGTGGCGTGTTCATTAAAATAACCGAAGAATTATTCCGACCAAGTCTACGTGATGACTCTAGTCAGGAAGAACTGACAGCATTCAAATGCCCTAGCTTCAATTCCATCTCCCAATTTTCAATCACATTTGTAATTACTTCTGCATCAGAAGAATCATCATCATGATTTATGTGGGTGGAGTTCCGTTTGCAACTCATGAATCATCCCAGGTACCTCTCAAATTTAGAGCTTTGTTATGCTTTCCTTTGCTCAGGTTGGTTCATTTTACTTTCCACAATCACAGCCCACAGCCAGAATTCAGCTTTTTTCAACAACGAATCAATGGATTGGTTCCTTTTCATTAGGCTAAATAATAGTCTCTAGTGGATTATTTTGTTGTTTGATATAGACAGAAAGGTACAGTGGGATAATATGCAAATTTTAATTGTTAGTTCATCAGATTCGAGAATTGCATCTCTATACGGCTAGAGAAATCTGTAACGATATTCTCCTTTAATTATATGACAGTTGCAAAAAATGTACTGTATAGTACATGTGAAGAATCCTCTAAAAGACAAGTGCATCAGTAAATAGATTATAAATAAAACAGTAAAAATTTATAGACTACTACGGCTAACTGGCCTCTACAAGTTGGATTCTGGGATCCATGATGCTTGGCAGAATGAAATGCAGCGCATAAATTGGTTTGATAAGGAATCTGATAATAAGCTGAATAAGTTTAACTACGAGCGCCTGCGAAGAGTATAAAGAGTAGCAGCAAAGGACTATATTGGAGAGAAATAACGAAATGCCATATATGGCTGAAAACCAAATCTGCCCGAATCAGGGCAAGGACCTAATCCATACAATGATATGAATTTTTCGCACAACAGTTTTAAAACAACCAAACAGCAAAATAAAAGAAAGAGACAATAAAGAAGGCTGCGCTAATAATTAAAAGAAGTGTGCGCTTTAAAGAACAAAATAACAAAAACGTAATACTCCTGCACCCATTTGAATTGAAACCAGCTGCCGCAACCCGATTAACTCTTTCTTCCGTTCCCAGTACCCTTAAGCTTCTCCTCCTGAATCACCCCTGCAAGCTGAGTTCTGGGATCTTGACGCTGAGCTTTAGCTTTGAGAATGAAATGCAGTGCTGAAAGTAGTTTGATAAGGGAATCTGATCATAACCTAAACAAGTTTAATTGAGTGTGTTTTATCTAGCACTTTGTCTCTCACAAAGTATAATTCAATTTTGATACACTTTGTCTCTCACAAAGTATAATTCAATTTTGATATGCTTAGTCCCTGGAGTGTTGAATTGGAATAGCACCAAGTGCAATAGCGTTGAGGTTTTCGTTCCAAATCAATGAAATTCTGATTTTCTAGATTCAAAGTTCACACAATAAACCTGGCAGTCAGTGCATTTCTGTTTTCGCACTGGCTAAGTTGCGATATTCTGTTTCAGAGGTGCTCAGGGATAAAAGTACGTTTCTTTTCAGAGCTTCATGTGACGAGGTTTCTTCCAAGAAATATGCAGAACCCTGATTTAAGTTGATGATCATCAAGATCTGAGCACTAATCAGCACTTAAATAACAGCAGAGAAACAAGCGTAAAGACTTGGAGAGAAGAATATGATGCCCAATAGTTCCTTTGAGACACTGTAGAATCCTTTCAAATGTCTGCCAGAGTTTTTCCAAGGGATTGGGCATTTAAAGAAAACTTTGTTGACACTAAAGGAGATTACCGTCTGTAAGAATGTTGCATTTTGGGGCACCGACAATACTGCAATAGACTTGAGGATTGAACGTTGGTCTCGTTTATTTTCAGTGAATTTCACATCATTGACCATCTCTGTTGGCATAGGATTGCCTTATAGGATTGAAGCATTTGGTGCACTAACTCAAGTTGAGAAATTTTAAAAGCAACTTTCTGCTGTCAGCTCCTTCATTTAATCGATGATGTGTAACAATGAAATCAGTGCTCCTTTCCTTCTCTTCTTTTATGGCTCTGCATCATAATCCTACAAGTTCTATGGATTTGGGTAAGGGGTGTGGGATATTGGATAAATTACACCATCTAACATCATAACTTTTTAGTCATGTGAACAACATATGATTATTCTTCTTATACTTGCATTTGACAACAGGAACACCAATAGGCCATAGAAATCACAAGAATTCTGCAAGTTATATTGTTGTTGTTTACTGTGGAAATGCGACCCATACCCTAGGTTCTTGTTGTAAAAAGTACTTACACCAACTTCCAACCTTAATCCGTAATGATTGGGTACATTGGATGTCCATACGTATTTGAACTTCCATCATTGTCTATCCCTACTTCCCTCCCCAGCTTATGGCGTCTTCTTAGAAAATGAACTCTCCTATTCAATCATCAATTCATCATTCTCAATGTTCTATCTAGAGATGCTTCAATGTAGTTGCATGTTTATTCGTATTCAGGACTTTTGGAGAGGTATATGACATAACTGTAACAAGATTATCTGAATCATTTAAGGGATTAACGCTACCTTTGTTTTTCTAACATTATGGTTGGCTTTTTGATTTCAATCTTTGTAATTGTGAACAGGGCACCCATACGTTGATTTCTCTGATGGAGCATCCCATTTTGGTATCAGCCTCAAGCTCATTTAAATTTCTTCCAGTGAGAAAGTTCTCAGCTTCTGAACCCTCTGGTTCAGAAGCATCAAGAAATAGTAAATGGGTCTACATTTTCCAAAGGGAATTTGCAACAGTTGACCCTGCACTCATTGATGTATGTTTGTATTTTCTGTTTAAGAGTTGAAATATAATGCTCTAAACGTGTTCTAAAAAACATAAAGCACAGCAAGGCCAAGCTTCAAGCCTAGGCGAAGCTTAAGCGAGCTTTTAGAACAATGCTCTAAACTAAGGAACTCAAGTAAATCCTAAAACTTCATCCACTAGCATAGCTGTTTGATGCTTTCTGTTTTGTTATTTCTAATGCATTCAATTAGTACTGCTACGCTCTTGGACATTTTTCATATTTACCATTAAATTCTAATCAGCTACGTAGTGCATAAGATATAGCTCTCCCTTTTATTGCAACTCTGTTAAAATGAGGGAAGTTGGTNTTCATCCACTAGCATAGCTGTTTGATGCTTTCTGTTTTGTTATTTCTAATGCATTCAATTAATACTGCTACGCTCTTGGACATTTTTCATATTTACCATTAAATTCTAATCAGCTACGTAGTGCATAAGATATAGCTCTCCCTTTTATTGCAACTCTGTTAAAATGAGGGAAGTTGGTACTTTGTGATGGAGAAAGGAAATAAAGGAACTTAAATTAATTTTCATTAGTTAAAGACTTAGAAGATGGTAATGCCTTCATGGAGATGTGTTAAAATTATTTTCTAGGGCATTTTAATTTTTATAGCTGAAGAATCCAAAATTTTAGCATTCTCGTTCAGTCAATATCTGTAGGCGGGTTTAAAATATTGCCTTCCCCTGCAATAAAAGGTCTCTCACACAGACACCGCAACACTTAGAAAACCTGAAATCTCAGTACTCCAAGAAAAATGCACATCATGAAATTCATGAAAGGCTTTTTCAAGCCTTGTCTATTGTGTGTCTTGAATAGAATAACTATTTTATCATTGAAGCCTCAGCAATTCTCTCTTTCTAGCAGGCAATAAATATCTGATACCATCATCTAGGCCTGCTCTGCTATCTTTCTCTCTTGATTTAAACTTGTCTATGCCATTTATCTATTATCTTTCTATGGAATGTCAGTGATGTTTCCGAAATTCAATTTTAATTAACTCTCAACCTTATTCTCATGCATTTTTTTCCTCAAAAAGCTTCTCTCTCCATTTTGTCCTTCACTTTGCTTTTTGCAGATACTTCTGCAGTTCATGAAAGAATGCCATAACTGGCAAGAACTAATGAATAAATATAAGCCTTGTATCTCTCATCCTAACTTGTTGCTACATTTGTTTTAACCTTTGCTTTAAAATGCCTTTGGACAAACTATGATTCAAATGTGGTGAACTGATTGCAAAATTTAGTACACTTTCTGTGCCAAAAAATCTTGAAGTTCTTTTTGAAATAATTGCAGATTTCTGTTTTAAATGTTTTATTTTATCATTGTTTTATTTACTTCTTTTTACTGATCACACCGAACCATATTTCCCTTCTTGTAACAAGTTTGTTGGTACTGATGAGGCAACAACCTGTGTGGGCCTTGTAATCCGTAACCAAAAACATGGAATGTGAGTGTTAAACGCTGTAAGCAGAAGACTCCCGTAACTTAATATTTAGTGGTGCATTTTTATTATGTAACCTTTGCTTCTTATTACAGGGCTTCTGTTGCTCATATGGATACTCCAAATGTTGTTGATATTGGCCTCAGTCAGATGTTATCTTTGGTTGCAGATCATGATTCTGATACCGTGCTGGATGTATGATTATATTGTTTTTGATGATGATTGGTTTTTATTTAGTCGTGGTCGTTTGTGGGGCTTGTAACATGTGCAAGATTGTTTCATGCAGGTGCATCTAATAGGCGGATTTGATGATACCTTGTCTAAAGTCTGGCCCAAACCCTTTGCTTTTGATTTCCTAAGGATGTTGCCATTCAGGGAAAGAATGCTAATTCTTTTGAATTTTTATGCAGAATGCAAATCTTGCTAACCAAAGTAGTGCCAAATTGGATGGATATTCACATACTTTGTGTGCCAAGATAATTGAAACCCTGAGGAATAGGGATGAAAAGTTTCAGATTCAAACTCTCCATGTTCTTCAGCATAACACCAGATGGGATCCTGATGGAACTGCACTGCCCATCTTTAGTGGATTTGTGGTTAGCTTCAACTTTATGCGGTCATTTCCTTTTTCATTGTTACTCATGTCAGATTGAGATTTTAAGTTTATTTTATCAGGAAGCATAAAATCAACATGTTTGGCTAAAATTATAAGCTGGATTTTTTCAGCTTATTTTGGCAGTAGAGGAGCATTACCTGCTGATAAGCTGCAAGAAAGGAAGCTTATATTCTTAGCTAACCATGCTGGCCTTGCACATCTTTTTTTTTTAGTCCAATTATACTTGAAAATAAAATATCCAGGGTGAAATTTTAACAATATTCATTTTTTTGTGTTTTTTATTAGTAGTTGGATTATTATTGTTGTATCAGGGAAAAATCAAAATAAAACAGTACGCGGCCTTTTTAAGAATTAAAATCTCCTAGAAACTCATCTGGTGCATTGTATCTGTATTGGTGGAGTTCACTTTTCTTGGACACATGAAAGTATCTCTGAGACGTAGTTGTTTCTAGTCTTTAGGATCCTTGACAAAGAGATGGACATTTTTAATCTTTTACTTTGTATAAACATATTTTCACTTTAACCTGTATGTATGCCCATAGTTTTTGCAAGTTTCAATCACAATTCTTCCATCAGGTGGACACGTCGACTGGGAAAATTATACCAGCCAGCTTTGATAGAACGTCAAGATGCCCAGATGAAGTGGTTCGAAGAATTCGAGTGACCGCGTGCTATGATGATCCCAATTGGGACGGCAGGTTGCTTGAGACGTATGACACCAAGACCGACCAATTTGTCATTGCTCCATGCACTTGGTAGAGTTTTTGTTCTCGCCTCTGCTTCTGTTTTTCCTATGCATACATCACTGATTCAGATGTGGAAGTGCTGAAAATAATCTGCTTTTGTTGATTGGCTAATGATCCATTTGGCCCAAAATTTCATTAAAAATCATGATTAGTGTACACCAAGTTTTACACTGTATCACGTGGCAATACACCATTGGACAGTTTAAAAACAATACAGTTTTTTTGGTCCAATAATTTGTTGTCAAGTTGGATAATGTTAACAGTGGTGTACAAATGGCATTACCCTTACATTAATGCCTCTTGACAGTTGATTCATAGCTCCAATATCCCCCAGTTGTATTCATGTTATATCCTTTATTCCCTATAGGAGCACACACCGATTATACTTAGCGATGGCCATTCAAGAACTCTCCGATGCAGAAATCCTCCTTAGATGTTCAACTTCACCTTCCGCTGAGAGTCCAGATTTTGTGGAGAATGAAAGAAGGTGAATACACATTTGCATAGATTTGTGCTACACAATATTTTACATGCTTTCTCGTTTTCAAGGAATGGCTTTTGGATTCACAAAGTTTGAGTTATAATATCATATGATTTACGTTGATTTATGAATCCAACAAATTCTCAAGATAGTCATATGGGAGTAAATAGAATGCTTCTGGATCATGTGATATTAATAGTGAACTGAGCTGTGATTTCATAAATCTGCTGCTGCATCCCCTGATAACACTATTATACGCCGTTGAAGTATATTTCTGGTTCGTTAAAACTATTTGTTTCGCTTCAAGAGTGTTCCTAGTGCTTTGGTGTAAAATGTCACCATATATCCAAAAGGGATAATGGAGAATTTAACGTTGAAACTGTTTCTTTATCCAGGCAGTGTGACTACTTGATTCATCATCCACTTTGGAGAGAAACATTTCCTCATAAGCAGCCTCGCATATTTCAGAGGATTGAAGATGGAAGTTGGGTGAATGCTAAAGGTTAAAAGATTTTGATTGCATCCAGCAGGAATTTGCAGCAAAATATATCATTTTTTGGTAAATTATGCAGAGTATAAACTTCACTCTGACATCGTAGTTTTCGTAATTTAGATAATAAATCTACAATACCTTGCAATCAGAACATGCAATGTGTGATTGTTCATATTGAACTCGCTCACCGTTGTTCTAGTCACCGCCTTCTGATGAAGGACCGATATTCTTTTGATTCAGACTGTTTCATGGTGCTTTGTGCCAAGCTTAATCCCAGTTTGCCCATCAAATAGCTTTGAATTTACTCAATTTTTCCTAATAATAGCTCTGGCAAGAGGAATTTATTTTAATTTTTACAAATGGATTAGCGATTTGGTGAATCAAGCCTTGAGATCGGTTCCTCTAATTTGTGCACAACTTTGAATGTCAAAACATAGACCTTTTCAGTTACAGTTTAGAGTCCCCCACGAGTTTATATTCAACCTCTCCCAGTCCTCAACCGTAACATGAGATCCCATTTATAGTTTCTGTTCAAGAAACTTATTATTCAAGTCTTGTATTTAAGACATTGTTTCAAGGGTATAAGGGTGGTTAAACAGAAAAATAAATAAATAAATCACCTTATTCGCCCCAGCACAAATTCCTCGTCGCCTCTCATTTTGCCCCATGCCCCAGAGTACAACCCAGTAGAGCACAAACAAAGAACTCAAATAATTACAGATCAAAAGCTCAGCATGAAGGTATTACTTTTCTTTTTTCCCCTCGATGGCAACTACACTAATATCGGAAATGTACTGACTCCAATGTGTTTGTAGAGGATGAATTACGACCCCAACAGCAATTTGGCCTATGCTAAACGACTAAACCATCTGTAATTCAGTATCGTGTATGCCTTACAAAAATGGCATTATACGACGCTGCACTTAGATCAGTCAGGTATTTAACACATTCATAGTTTGTTAGATGCATCCCTAAACTGCCTACCCTACTTGCCACTATCTAAACCACTTTTTCCGTCCAAAGTGTTCCCATGATGATTAAATTTGCCAATTTCACTCCATTGGATGTCCATGTCCTAAATCGCCATCATCTGTACAAGAAAAACGCCACATGAAAGTGGAAACATTTTATCACCAATACCATTTATCAGTTGACCGAAGTCATTTAACAAGATAGTTTAAAAAGGTAATCGAACCCCGTTAACAAAGGGGATTCCAACAGGGGTGGATCCAAGAATTTGAGTAAGCTAGGGCGAATCTAGATGAGCGTGCATGAGCGGCCGTCGGGCAACCGCTCAGTATTTGGAAGAAAAACATTTTTCTGGCGTAGCCAGCACAGGCGATAGTACTAGCTTGCTGGGTGCTGGCTCCACTCCTAATTCTAAATATCTGATAGTTTTTATTTAGCCCCTGGTTGGTTTTAATAAAAGTAAAAAATTTAGTAGATTTTAAGAAAAATTAATGAAATATGTGACTGAATAGTTGATTCCAATCAGGTGTGGTTGAAAACGAGTTTTAAGAAATTGGGGGGGGGAAGGGGCATAGTGTCCCCAGTTGGATATTTAGTAAAAAAATTCTTAACATCAAATAAATTCCTGTAGTTTCCAGTTAGTTTTTAGACCATGCATCGAAAATTTTTAGAGCTATAACTTAGAACTATTGATTTTGATGAACACCACCAGAAACTAGATAAATGTACGCCAAAGTCTTACCATCTTCACCGTCCGATATACTTGCAAGCCTTGCAAGGACATTGGTAAGCTCTTGTTCATGGTCCTGTTTTGCCAAAAGAAAAAATAACTGATCTAATTGAAAGTGAAGTAAATACGCAAGATTAATTACCAAAAATTCAAGTGCTTTCTAGCCTTCAGAAGTTTCTTTGCCTTCTCTATGTCCATAGGATCTTGATGATCATTCCCAAAAAACCTTTCCACCTGCAAAAATTCACAAGGCAATTAGCACCCATCTTTAGTAGCACGTCCAAGTTAATATGTATGTATACTCAATTACTGAAGTACACCTTCTTGATTAGGGCATCAGTGTTGAAAATTTCAATAACACCGTCTCCTGCATCTCCATTGCCATTCGATGGCAGAAAATCCGTCCTAGATTGACTTTTGTTCATGCACCTACCTCTTCCTGCACCTGGAGCAGTCTCTCGCACAATTGGTCGATTCAACCCATAACCTCCATGATGGAAATTTCCAGGATCTTCACCTTCCCATTGAATATCTCCCGGAGGAATCTGTAGAGGGGAATGGAAAGTGATCATACTAAGAGCATGTTATGCATTACTTATCGATCAACGAAAACCAAACATCAAAATCATTTTCCTTTGCCACATATTGCGAGTTGCGAGAAATTATGGGTAACAGACAGCAGACAAGCGCATGTTCACCTAGATATGAATTAACACACAGCATCTAATATGTTCAACCTTCTCCAACCACTTGAAACCCAAAGCCGAGATGGAAATAAAAAACCAAGGGATGGGGTGAAATAGTGATATTAACCAAAAATCAAGATACAGAGAGCAAAAACCATCATCATGCTCATCAAATATGGGATACTGATGACTCGGGTGATGAACATCATTGTCCCAATAAAGCATATATGTACAAGTTCATAGCAAGATGTATGATTTGAAATGATCCTTGTAACTAAATTTCATTGCATCAATATCTCATTTCAAGCCATCAAATTCAATGAATTATTTATTTATTTTCGTCCACCTGTGGTACAATGCAGAAGCATATCATATTATCAAATCCATTTAAACCATAAGAACTATTTATGGTGGTTTCAAAAACATCAGTTTGATAGTCTACCAGCATTTTCACCCAACTTCGCAGGAAAGTGACAATGTGAAATGCCTTCAGAAGGTACATTGCAGGGAGCCAGGTGAAGACTGCGTATCGAACGTTAAGCTTGGGGATGCAGAAGTCATCTTAATCACAAAAAATTCGAGCATTTTGACTGTGTCGATAAGTAAAATATCATTAAAAACCTTCCACAAAAAAAAAAATTTGCTGAAGATCACAAGTAAAACATTCAAGACAAACTCTCCTTGTCCCAAGACATTAAACACTCCACATTGAGGAATTCTATACATGAAAAAAATATAGAATTGTCTTGGAATTCTAGATCCAACATTTATATTCTAGCCTTTATCCATATTGAGGTCAAAGGAAGGTAGAACACAAAAGTCAATTATTTCCACCAACATTTAGGTTTTTGCTCACTCATCTGCAATTCATTTGTGTTACTTTGTTGTGAGCGATCCACACATGATAGCCATTGGCTTCAAGGTGTAATCTTAAACCTGATGGTCAAGTCCAGCAAGATGCAAATAATTTCCAATGTATTTACTTCAATTTGGTTTTGGTGGATGAGTGTTTTAACTTGAATAAAATGTGCCAAGTTTATTTCTATTCGATGGACGCTGGTTACTGCAATACAGAGGGATTTCATGTTCCCCATTAGGGCAATGTTACCGCCTTACTGAGTGGAGAGATGGATGATATACACACACTGACAAGGAGTATTTAACACAAGGCATTTGAAATCCAGGAATGTGATTGATTTCTGAAAAGGGCGATGGAAGATTTGGATAGCTAATCATCTCTCCCACTTCAAACACTCACTCCAGTAATAAAAAACTCAAAAAAGGCAAGAAAAACAAGCAAAACCCCAGCCGCATTAAGGCATAAGCCTTGGCAAGTTGAGGCGTAAGTCATTATAACTCAAGAAGATCATGGCTTAGGGCGTAAGCCTTGGGTCTCTCGAATGGATGTAACCAAAGAAAAATGACTTGTTGCCTCCAGTTAATTTGAAGGCACAATTGTGAATTTCCTATACCATCGACCCATTTCGACTACTCATGCACAACATTAAAGTGAGACATAAGTCATGAGTACGAGCACGAGGGCAAACAGGAGAAATAACTCTACAGGGGAGCTAATAAAAATTTAAGGGCTAACTAGTCAAGACGTGGTTCAAGTAGCTAACATCCTTTTTGTCGAGGCTCCAAAGCTCAGTATCATTTCTGAGGCTAAAAGAACCTACCTGTTTGACCTTATTCCACTGCCTATTATTTGATTAGTGCTATTTATATTTTTATCTTGAAAGCCTATACTTTGATGATGTTATTATGTGCTCAACTACAATAAAGAGACATTTTTATCATCTTCTATTATCTTTGGTCATTTTCTTATATTACCAAAGTACGAATTTATTTAACAATTCGAAATCAATATTGCATTTTTTATCCACTAATATAAAAGTCACATATAATAATTTTGATTATGATTACAAATTGACCTAACAAAATTTATTTTAGATTTTGATATCAATTCTTGGTTGAACCAAACTGTTCGTGGGTTTTCCCTTGAAATCTGAGGCTATTTCATTCCTGTTGTGCCTTTAATCATATGGTAAATCAAATGCCACCAATAATTACATCTTTGATAATTCCTAAACAAAGATTTCATCATATAATAAAGTTTTAGGTTTACGTGTAAAATTATTTTATTGAGAAAATGTGTGATTGAAAATGAGTTTTGAAAAAAAAAAAATGTATTATTGAAAAATGGGGCTCACACAATTGCTCAATTCTATGTTCAAGATTTTCTGATCTGTCACTGACTTCATTAGAAACTTAAATATCAGGTTTATTTTCCTAAATCATTGTCAACTCTCTAAGTTATATTGATAAGATATATTTCTTCAACGTTGCTAAAGAAATATTCTGAAAGCACCACCAGTATTATCCTTCCACTCGTGGACATCATAAAATAGTGTTCACTTTAGGTACATTTCCCCATAACCACCACCTAAAGTATAACATGAAAAAAGAGACATACAAGTGTCCGTGCTTTATTTAAATTCTATTAAAAAAAGGAAAATGAGAACAGTCGGGTGTTCTATTTTCAGCTCTTACCTAAATTGTCTCACTTGGAATATAAACAATATACCCATGACCACAAGACGCTCTGGCATATCATGCACACCTCTTGATTTACATGCCCCCTCCATCATCTAAATGTTATTCATGAAGGATTAAGATGTTCTCTTTCCATCACTTTCCTAAAACTATAATGGGTTAATAAAGCATCAAATATGGAATACGAGTATATCAATGATAGTAAGACCCTTCAACGTACCAATTACACCTCTTGATCATAATAAATCTTAATGGAAGGTCAACACAAACCCAAATATTTCACCCATGTCTCCACAAAATGTTTTTAAATCACAGACTATGGGGGCAGAGAATCGATTTTAGAAGATTCATCATGAATTTCTCTCTAACATGAAGTAAAGTTACGTCCAAATGACACTGGTTGGCCGTAAAACTACAAAACACGTGATAAATGTTACATCTGTCACTTTGGTGAACATGAGTATTGCAATTCACGTGTAATTCTCAAATCAAATAGTAATAAAGAAATTCTTAATGTAGAAGAAATTAAAAATGTTAATTTATTGTTTAATAACACGAGAATAAAGCATATATCTACCTCGGCCAAGTTGACCCATTCCAGTGTTTCATTTGGAGTGCCCATATCATAAGCAAGAGCATATCGACCCTGGAAAATGGTGCAGAGACTCCATAAGCATTAAAAGGGAAAATAGAAAGTACACCGAATCACTACAACTCAGATAAACCTCAGCTGGATTATAGTCAGTTATGACAGCTTCATAGAAATTGTTATCATCAGGCCATCTGGTCCTCACTTTCCTTCCAATTAATGAATCAAATGAACCTCCTGTAAGGCCACCTGAAGAAATACGGTTACCAAACTGACCTCTTCCAGCTGAAATAGAGGACGGATATTGCATTTTTATTGAAGATGCACCAGGAGGTATCTGACCATGAAATAACAATTAGAATCATAATGGGCTGCAGGGTCCATGGTCATATTTAAGTTTTTTAAACTTACAGGTTTGTGGTGTTGGCTTTTCAGCCCCATTACGGGTCCATGCTTCACAGCTGATGAAGGTGGCTGGTTTGCTAGGTTCATTGACTGTGACGGAAAAAGAGATGTACCGCCAAAGGATTGTCTTCTATGTGAAGCTGGGAAAGAAGGGGGCAACGGACCACGGACAGCTTGACCAGCACCATGCATGCCTGGTTGAAAGCCACCTGACAGTCTCCACTCCCTAGATGCATTCCCAATTTGGCACATCAAAAGAAAGAAAATAGGTCATTTTGCATTTCCCTAAATTGGAAAACCAAGACTTCTAAGGAATGAGAGAGTTTTGTATGATAGAAAAACCTTATTCTTTGGATCGTTTCATCTACATTAACCCTGCCAAGAAGTTCCCTGTGCTCTTCATTTGACAGTCTTAACTCTTTCCTAAGTTCAGTTATTAAGCTTTCCTTCTCCTGTAGAAAAATGATATTACTTTGACGTCATTAAAAACCTGATAAGAAATATGCTAATATTAGATTCACTTGTTCAACGAGAGAAGAAGTACCCAAGTAATGGCATCAGCTTGAGCTTTAAAGGCTCTCAGAACTGAACAATATGCTTCTTGCTCGAGCAGATGAATTTTGTCTTCCATATCAGTTTCACCATATATCCAAGCATATGGGACAGAACCCGCAACAGAAGGCCTTCCATTCCCAGCAGTGCTGCCACCTCTTTGAATTCTATTTTGAGGAGGAGGGAGATCATCTTCAGTCCCTGCACCAATATCAATATTGCAAATATGAAAAAATTAGATATTTGGACCAATGCCAGAGTGGCAAAAATTAATATCAAAAGCAAAGCAATTAGGAAATTGAAATATTGAAACCACGCATCACTCAAAGTTTTTACAATTGCAAAGAGCAGGGTGAAATTAATAAATCCGCGAGACGAGTATCGTAGTTATGTTTCTACAAGAGACATCTAATAAATATATATTTCTATGGCGCCAAACTAGAAAGCTGTTAGACATGAATTTACTGATTATATGACGAGATCTTTTTCCAACAGTGTGGTTCAATCCATATATCCATGGACAATTTACTGCATGGGTACGTCGCTTCAGCCTTGACATCTTTCAAAGTGAGAGCAGCAGATAGAGACGAACAAAATTAACAAAGAGCTGGCGAACTGGTTGTCCAAGACTTTGTCATATCACATATCACAAAGGATGAGGATAGTAAAAATGAAACACTACTCTGAGTAAGCATAAATGAGTAATCTAGCACATAATAATCAAAAACTGATCACTATCAAAGTCGATGCAAATCTAGACACGCGGTCATGAAACGCCCTACCATTTTACCGTCTTTCCAATAATTACAAGGTAGCTCTCTGAAGATATGCAGAGATTACTAGGGAACAGGAATGTCCATTACGATTTGAATTGCTCCTTACCATAGGAAATAGAAAATTGAGAAGCAATGGTGCATATGTTTCCTAACATGCAACAGAACCTTAAAAATGAGTGACATTATGAAAATGACCTCAAAGTAGTACCGAAAAAGGCCATAATCAGATAGGTAAACTACTTATATATCCATATTCAACCACTTCCATTTAATGTTATCACTAATCAAGGCAATCCTACTTTGATACACCTATGTCCCTGAAAAATGGGTGATAATATAAATTCATACTCAATAAGGCCATACATGAGATGTTACCGTCAACGAGTGCACTTGATCAATATCAACCATAAAACTAACTATACATCCATATTCTACCACCTGTTTCATTATTTCTACTTCTGAAACACGTGGTACCTCTTGAAACCTTTATCAAATACTAAAAGTTTGTATATGAACGCATGGTATAATCAGATCAAATTATTGCTCTCGTATAGTAAGTCTTACATAACTTACAAGAACAACGGCATTGAATT
>CAIGRK010338468.1:0-24916 GCA_903798315.1 Fraxinus greggii | reverse complement strand
AGCTAAAAAATGAGGCACGGCCCGATATTTCGGCTCGAGCCTTAGCAGGCCGGTCGGCTCTTTTTTTTTTTTTTTAAATTCGTTATAAATCTATAATTTTTTATAATATATTTAAAATTTGTGCAATTTATATATATTATAAACAGTAATTAAATATTAATATATATAAAAAATACATGTAAACTTAAAAAATTAAAAAAATTGAAAAAAGCTCGGCTAGGCTCGGCCCGTGACATGGGCCCGATGACGAGCCCGGGCTAGCTGGGCACGAGCCGACGTCCCAAAATGGGGCTCGGCTCGAGCCTGGCTTGATGCCACCGAGTCACGACCCGGTCCGATTTCGACTTTTTTTGGGCCTTGCCCGGACGGTCCGAACAGTCGAATTTTTTTGACATCGCTAACAAAAGTAGTATATATACAATACGTTTATATATTTAGGATGTATTTGAGCCACATTATTTTTAAAGAATGTATTTTGGAATTGTAGATTGATGAAAAATGTGTGGTTAAAAAAGAAGGAAATAATTATTGATACGATAGAAAATTTTTTTTTATTGAAGAATGTGTGGCTTAATAATTAGAAGAATACAAATAAAAATTTTAATGTGGTGGACTTAAAGAGTATCTTCTTTTGGTGTCCAAATTGTGAAGTTGTTGTTATTTGTCAAAAGGTTAGCCAACGCACCAAATGTCCAATATTTCTGCTAAATTTATAAGCCTGCCTTTGATATATTATTTTCTTTGACTAAAACTTTCTCTACACTCCATGCCTAACTTTATGCTTAAGCAATCCTCTCTAAAGGGATAAAATAAAATCCAACGCCTATTGAATTTTCAACATTACTTTTCTTTTTCAAAGTGATAAATTAACAGAGTTAAAATTCCCATGTGATCAAGACGTTTTAATTTCAGCATTTTCCCCCTAATGAGACTCGAATTCAAGTTTAATATCATAAGATTTTGTTGATACAACTTGAAGTAGGTCTTAATCTCGACGACATTCATGTTAGTTACTGAACTTATTTTTATTTTTTCATGTTGATTAATCAATTTATATATATGATTTTGGCTAATATAGTGACGTGATAATCTAGTTATTTGTTAACTAGGCTGTCGCGTTAGTTGTTTTGTTGGACGAACAAAACAAACACTGACATAGTAACTAGAAATTCATGTTTGGCTTTCATTTTTTAAAATTCAATTTTTTTACCAATTATTTTTTTTTTCAATTACACATTTCGTGATATCCACAACTTTTATCAATTTTTAACCACACATTTCATAAATTTTGATCAAAATCTATTTCAAATTTGATTTTTAACTAAACCAGACATAGACAAATGTTTTAGTTTTGTGTCAACTTTAAATAAAAATTTTCAAGTTCAACAATCAATTTGGAATAATTAGAAATTTCATGAAATTTTTAAAAAAAGTAAAGTGATCACCACCACCACCACCACCACCAACACTACTCACCCACCCATTAAAAGAAAGATAGCTTCGTGTCATAAAGTTAAAAAGTTAACATTCGGTGCAACCTTAATAAAACATTTTAGAAGAGAGACAAACTAAAATCAACATGGAACATAACTGTGAAATATTTAATTGATTTAATTTTTTCAGTACACAACAGCCACGTACCAAACAGACAAAAGAGTTGCAATAAAAAATTTATGGAAATAATTAAAAACAAAAAGTTGATGCTGGTCAGTAATTACTTCACTGTACTGGGAAAAAAAATTAGGGAACACCAGATTCGTATTCTATCTGCTAAACCTGCAAAAAGTGACCAAAAAAAAAAAAAATTTTCTCCCTTGCATAAGTTAATTAGTTAGTAGATGATAATATGTGAATTTAATTAACAAAATGATATGTTAATGTGCGTCATCGACACAAAGTCTAGTGTTTATAGTTGATTTTATCCCTATGTCTTGAGTTTACAAGAGGTTTTTTGAACAAAATTTACGTACTTATGGTGGATAAGTAATTTTCTAAACTTTGTCACGATTGTCCATTCCGAGTTTACTAGATTTCGTTGAGCAAACTTTGTGTATCCAGTGGATAACGCTTTTTTTTCCTTTCCTTCCAAACATTAAAATTGTGGGATCGTCCACCCCTAAAAATCTATCCATCATTCCAACGAAGGTATACATCCAATTTCATGTGGTCTAGATTCCAAACTCCCTTGATCAAGACTATGATTATGACTTCATGTTGAGACAGTTGAGCTCGATGTGGGGCTAACTCAAGGACCGCGGGATTGATAGAGCTTTATCAATAACGATATCCTTATTTGTTTTCTACTCTTTAATGTCAACCTAATCCATACTCTATACTGCCCAAACTCTTCACGATCACCCTTTCTTCTCCAAGTTGTTTACAAATATTAATTCCATAGCTTTCAAGCTTATATAATTTGATTAATCATTCAATTATTGCCAAAGAAAAAATATTCAGATTGTTACAAATATTCTGCAATCATATGCACATGCCAAGTTGTCCATGTTTTGGGCAGGCAAAAAGATTGCGTTACGAAATGCTGTATTACCTAATCCACACAAAATTATAGTTAAATGTTTTCTAATTACATTATGTGTTTTTGGCACGTAAATTATGTTTTTGCCAGCCAACCCATGTGGAGGAAGTACTAAAATTAGTTGAAGTTGCCATGTTCGAATAACTATCTTAAAACCGCAGGTTCTCTTTCATGTGTCCCCCCCTAAAGGGCTCGTAGTTACAAGAAGAAAGCTACGTGAATTTCTTTCTCTTTCTTTCTTTCTTTCTTTCTTTTTTTTTTTAATAGTTCACTGATCGAACGATCTTGCATTGAAGATGAATGAGGTTAAGCGATCTTTCAAAACTGTGGGATGTGAAAATATATCGGTAGGAGAGCTTTCTGCCTTAGAGAGAAGAGTTATACTACACGTACCTAATTTTTTACCTAATATGCGCCCTCAATAAGGGGCCGTCACTTATCAGTTCGGTAAAATATTAGGAACAAATAGATTTTCCTAGAGAGAAACCCCCAGGCGCCCTCCAATAGGGGGCCGTCACTTGTTAATTCGGTAAAATATTAGGTAAAAATAGAATTTTCTTAAAAAGAAACCCTTGTGAGAGCAGTTGTGAACGAAGCTGAAGCGAGAATGTACACTTTAAAGTCGACTTGGTCCGACATCTATGTATTGGGCTGAGTTATGGTGGGTTTTGAAAATAAAAACAAAAACAGAAAGAACTCTGAATGAATGCAGAGGAAGGAATTATCTGAAGACAAAGGTTTGATTATGTTATGACACATTCATTCCGTAAAGGTAAATTGTTGTCACGCTTTATTTAGTGGTTGGTAGTTGGGTCATTTCACTCATGCTATCTAACACTAATATTATTGTATTAACTTTTTGGAAATTTGCATAGTTGGTCCTCCAGTTATTGTTTTGAGTAAACTTATCAACGGAACCTGGCTTCCTCAGGTGCACATTAACTTAGTTGAGCTTGTGTGGTTGGTTTTGCATCCTCTCTGGCGGCCACTTTCATTAAGTTACCCCCCACACAATCTCACTTCAAGCTATCATCGTTGAGCAAGAGGGAATTTTCGGTAGAACGGTGTAATGGATAAGAAAATATCCCATAAAAGCACTCCGTTGAATTGACATTAACACCGAACGGTGAAATTTAAGGGAGTTATAGGATTAAATACCCTAGTAGCCATAAACAATGGATACGACATTGTACGTATTGCCTCATCTGGTACTATAACGAATGCATTAAGTATCTTGCTTGTGGAAAATGAACTCAAAGCAATTAATAACAGTGGAGAATGCTGTTTAATTCGATCCTAACTTTTAGAAAGGTGAAAGCTTCACTATGATTGCACAACACCAAAAGAAATCTAAATTTCCTTTAAATTGTTAGATGACTCTTGTGAAAAACATATCTCACTTCTAATTTTCTAGAAATCGGCCTAACTTGAAAAATAAAATCTAGCTTCATAAAATGAGAAAGCTAACAATAAAACAATTTTATTGAAATTGAAGCAGTTAATGATATTGTGAATTAATTGTTCAATTATAAAATCAATTTTCTTATTTTCTAAAAATTGATGATCAATTTGCTACTCGAAAAATAAGTTGATGCCAAAATGGAAATTTTCCCAATTATGTAGTTGTTAGGGGGATAAATTTTACATGGAATAATTACATAAATATAAATCAATAGATTAGGATTTGAGTTACTCATCTTAACAATATCGAAATTTTAAGATAAAACTCCAAGTGTTAACAAGGCAGGTCATTAAACTTGGACAAATGATTTGATCTGATTAAAACCAAAAAATGAGCACACGAATTTTAAGATCAATCTGTTTAAATCAGTCATCATTCTGCGTGGACTTGTTAAACGATAAATTTCACTTCGAATAATTACCAAAATATTGATCGATATATAGAAATTTGAACCATTTTTCTTAATATGATTGATCTTTTAATATGAAATTTAAGTCTCAATAGTTGTATCATATATTTAGGATGTGTTCGGTATAAATAAAATTGAATTAAAATTAAAAAAATAATCGTTATTGTTGATTTTTATTAGACTGATGAGATTCAATAACGACTACAATTTTAATTAAAATCAAATTAAAATTCTTCCCAAACAAGCTGTTAATGTAATGTATTTGTTATAAGTCAAAACAAAAATGTTATATAGATGTATAAAAGATATTGGTTCAATTTTATATTGTGGGTCATGGAGTTTGGCTAAGCTGGCCTGACAACTTTAAACGTCAGGCAGGCCAGCCAGCCAGCCTCGTTCATAAGCACCCCTAACATCACCCAACCCCCATACCATACATCATTCTGAAAGCAAAAGCTAGAGAGAGAGAGAGAGAGAGAAAAAAAAAAAGCTGGAAAAAGAAGCTCTCAATAAAGAGGAGAATTCAAGAAAGAAGGAGGGTTTTCTGTGTTACCCTTGGAGAAAAATGACTCAAACTCAGAGGACACTAGAGAGCCAACTCTCTCTCACACAATCTGGCCAGATTTCAGGAAGTCTGAGTTTCAATGGAACCTTAACAAAAGAAGACGAAGAGATGACCAAATCTGCACTTTCCACTTTTAGGGCTAAGGAGGAGGAGATTGAGAAGAAGAAGCTTGAGGTCAAAGAGAGAGTTCAAGCACAGTTGGGCCGTATTGAAGAAGAAACTAAGCGTTTGGCCACCATCCGTGAGGTAAAAAAAAAAAACCCTTAATTTTTTATATGTTTCTTATGATAATTATTAATTTTTCGAAATTAAGAGTGGAATTTTGGACAAGAAAATTCATTTTGTTTGTGTGTATTTCATAATTTGTCATGCGTTCCAAACAATTTTAGTTGTTGAACTTCATATACTTTACTAATTAGTTTTGAGATTCAGGTTGAAGAATGAAATTAGAGCTTATCCATTGAATTAAAACCTTGATTTCAAAATTTCTGACAGCGTCTTAGGAGAAAAGGTTGTCCTTTCACTTTCGTCCCAAAATAATCAAGGGGACGTTTTTGCTGTTGCAGGATTTATTATTCAATTCTCGGATTTCTTATTATTTATGGAGTTTTAATTTCTCACCTCATAAGCTAATTAATTCAACCCTTAAAATTAGCCATTTTCTGGTTTTATGGTCTTGTATTGTTATAACAGATTCATCCAAAACGATAAATCTGAGATTGTCTTTGAATTGGGCGAAGTACCTGAAATGAATCCCCTGAATATATGTTTTGAATAATTAGATGGAAAATTGACAGTTGCCCTTACTCGCTTGAATGAACTGTAAATTAATGACCAGGAACTAGAGGCGCTAGCAGATCCTATGAAGAAAGAAGTTGCTGGTGTCAGGAAAAAAATTGATGCAGTGAACAAGGAATTAAAACCACTGGGACAGACTTGCCAGAAGAAGGTATAATGTCCGCCACTACTTTCAAGAAATCCAATAAATATGCTCACATTTATGTTGTTTTATGAAAATTTGATTTGTGTACTCCATTTATTGTCCGAGTAAATTCGACATAAACCACCTGATTTTCGGAATTCAATGCAATTGTAACAGGAAAAAGAGTACAAAGAAGCTCTCGAGGCTTTCAATGACAAGAACAAGGAAAAAGTGCAGCTGATTACAAGATTGATGGAGGTGAGCGGAATCTAAAAATTGTTAGCAATTTTAAAATGTATTCTTTTCGGGTTCTTGAACAATTATTCTTATTAACTGCTGGTTTGAATTTGAGGATATGCAGCTTGTTAGCGAAAGTGAGAAATTGAGGTTGAAGAAGTTGGAGGAGCTGAGCAAGAACATAGAGACGGTAAACATAGCCTAATTTCACAACTAGTTAGATTCGTGTGATGTATGTAAGCATGAAATTTCTATTTATATGTGTTGTTTTTTGTGGGTTTGGTTGTATTCTATGGTTTTTCTTGTTTGTTCGTTTAGTTTTCGAAGGAAGGTTTCTAATTTTAGGAAGACGAATTTCCAATATAAACAGATTTGTATCTAAAACAGGTCTTGACTACGAATTCTTCTAATCTAGTGCTCCTTTTCCTTGTATTTTTCGAGTTGCCCTGTCTCATGTTTTGTTGAGGAAGCATTCCTCGGATTGATTGATTTATTTACATTTCCTAGCTGTATTCCTCTTCACCAGAAGCCCGAATCCATTTTTTGTACAAAGCGTTCTACTACCATAGGATTTTCATTGCACAATTTGTGTTTTCTGAAAGTACACAGATGTATTTGTTAAATTCTGGATTGTTGGCCTTTGGTCGATGCTATAAGATCCCATGATTAACGCAAGTAGAATTCAGGAAAAGTACGTCTGTCATATGTTGTTGGATACTTTGTTTAGGAGGAAAAGTGCGTCTCTATGCTATAACGCGCAATAATTTACATGAATCAGGTTACATTTCTATATGATGAATGTGGTGTTTCTCTCTGTCTGTCTAAATTTAAACCTCGTTAGTGTAAGTGCAAGAACGATAAAGCACAGAAAAGTTATGCAGTGCCATTATTTTGTGAACTTTGACATTGTCATCTAAATTTGCACGCTCATATCATGCTTGTTTTGAATATGAATTGAATGATTTTAGGATAAAGAAAAGGCAACCGATTTAACAGTACAACTACCAGCAATTATATGTTTCTTCTTTTTGAATTTGCATAACCTAGACAAAGTAGTAGTTGACTTGGGATTTATTGAAGAAGACAAAACAGGAACATTTTGTGTTGGTTCTGTCTTAGGCTTATGCTCCAAAGAGACCAAAACTATGATCTATTTCCTTAACACAAAATAAAAGATTGTCAGTTGCTATGTTGACCAATGAATTGTGGTGTATTTCGTAGGGGCAATCTTCTATTAGGATTACTGTGGGATGTAGCAGTGAACCAACATAATAGCAAAGAGATTTATATAGCCGATATTATATTTATTAAGAATAACGCTGGGTAGTATCACATCACCAAGAAAATTCTTATTTCAAATTTTTTTTTTTTTTTTTAATTTTGCTCGACCATTTCTTCGATACTGGTTGTGGCAATTTCCATGACCATTGTTATAGCTGCGACCCCGATTTGTGCCGCCTCTTGCCTTGAAAAAATTCACCCGTGGCCGCCTGCTTTCCCAAAATTAGAGAAGATCTGATGCTTATTGCTCACAAAAACATTAGGCATATACTATAGTCAAATGAAAACATTTGACATACGATTAATACTATGGGCGTGTTCGGTAGAGATTGAAATTGAAAAATTAGTCGTTATTGTTAGCTTTTATTAGATGAGTAGGATCCAATAACGGTAATGTTTTCAATTTTAATTGACTTTTAATTCCTCCCAAACAAGCAATATTTATCATTATAATGATGGAATATCGGCGATATGACAATTTATTATCTTTTACTTTTCTCTTTTATAAAAGTTGAATTGTTCAATTTCATTATTTAACGTAGACTGTCACGTTATTGACGTTCATTATTATAATGATAAATAACGTTACTTTTAACATATTGTAGTCAAGTCGTTTAACATGAGTAGAGTAGGATCAAGATATATACAATAATAATAATAATAATATTTTTTTCTGTGAAATATGAAAACGTGAAGACTAATACATTCTTGTAGAAGCCGAAAATTAACGAACATATACATTTTGCATCAGATCCTTTTAGCTATTAAATAAGTTCAAAATTGAAATCATAGTGAAATATTATTTAGGGTGTGTTTGATGTACATTATTTTGGAAGAATGTATTTTGGAATAGTAAATTGATGGAGAATGTGTGGTTGAAAAAGAAGAAAATGTTATTGATGTGATGAAAAATATTATTTTATTGAAAACAATCGAATAATTGAGTATTTACAAATTAAATTTTGGGCTGGAACTAGTGGCCCAAATCCCAATTAGGCTTTTATGGTGCTTAAAAAGTTGATTAATCTCTAATTAATATCACTAATCATGACTACACCACTAATGGGCTAAATATGGTCTTTTACCTAAATTCAAATATGAGCGCTCAAAATTTAATATTTTAGATTAATTATTTGGCATAATTATATAAATAAAATGACAAAAAAGATGCTAAAATTAAAAATCGTTTTATACCTCTTTTTATGTCGAGTAAAATGCACAATAAGGGATTGTTTTTGTGTAAAGGGATTTATTATTATTATTATTATTATTGTTGTTGTTGGTGTTGTTTTCCCAACAAGAGTATGTATAGGTGTGTGAGAGTGAGGAAGAAGCGAGTTATCTCATCGAACACAAGTATCTTGCACCCTTTTTGACTTTCAATTGTATCGAACGCATTTAAGTCAAATTCTTGGATTATAGAAATTTTGTCATGCCATTGTATTTCTTTAGGGCCGATAAAATTAGGAGGGATTGTAGTAAGGTGAATTAGGGAGGATTGTTCTAATAAGTATTTGGTGTTATACCGTGTTAGTAGACAATACAAGTAATGAGATATTTTTATTAAAAAAAATTGTCATTACTTTTGTATAATATTTTTAAAAAAAATATTATTAAGTGATTTTTTTTACAAAATTGATTTTTTTGCTTATGCTTGAATTTTTAGTTATAACCTTCTCAGACTCCTCTACCGTATCCTGGAAAGTATGAATTTTATCAACACTCGTACTGAGACTATTACACAGCTAATTTAATAGAAAGATAATAGATTTAGATTTTTGCATATTTGGGCGTATGAGCTTTATTCTAGAGCTTATCATTTAAGCTCGTGTGAAATTAAGGAGAGATGTGCCTAAAACGACATATAAGCAAACTGTGCATGCTAAGAGAAGAGGCTCCAAACCGCGACTATCATACTAATTTGCATCGAAGGGGAAGCTCGTAATTCACAGTTTTCATTCCGTTGGTCACGCCTACCGTCATGCTTGCCATCTTTAAGCTCTTCTTCTAGGGAATTTGCTTAGTATAGTATGAAGTCTCGAATAGCTGTCGCAATCAAGAAAGTCGCTAGAAGAGATATCCGATCAATGTGTCTTTCAATATGATTTTTTCCTTCAATAACTATTCATTCTTCCTTTCTCCTCGAACTAGAACTAAGAGATATGCTCGCTATGACTAATTCCTACTGCATTGAATAAGCTAAAACTATTTTAGGCCATAATTCAATTTACCAAATATTACTATTTATAGGACAATGAGAGTTTGAGAGGAGCTTAACAGAGCATTTTTTTGAGATCATGGAACTGGTTCCTCACTTCCTCATCAGAGTTTTGCTAAGAACAATAGTAAAATTCGAGAATTCATCTTAAAATGTCAGTTTTATTAAGAATAACAATTCAAGTCCTTATACATTGTATATTTATTCGATGTGAGATCCAGTCCTTACCCTTTATAGAAATGTTTCCTAGTTTGTAAATTCCAATAGAAAGACCCTATAAATAACCATAAAGTAAAATATCATATATTAAGCTATAATAATAAAATGAAGATCTCACAATATTTCCATAGCGTTATTAAAACTTTAAATCACACTTAATGTTACTCGATAAATTAAAAATCAGGAATAAAGTTTACTCTTCAAAAAAATAAAATTTGAATATCAACTAAAAGTGCATATATCATTTCTATCCCTAAAATCCATCATTTTTAACTCCAACAACCAATCCCACTAACAACCTTTTCTCCATTTGGAAAACATTAGAACACCAAATATGTTTTGGACCTACTCAAATCAAACTCTAAAAATCATAGTTTACTATCTATTGGAGGGAAAGAATTATTTATTAACTTAAATTACTATATAATAATTGAATAATGAACTGATTTGCTATCTTCATGATTTTTGACACACACCAAGGGAACACAAATTTTAAAGGGATTTTGCTATGGGTACATAGGAGGTGCCATAAGGGTTAGTCAGTGCCATTTGGCAATTATGTGAACCCTTATGGCACCCATATGCACCTCTATCATTTTCCGTTTTAAAGAGACTTGATGGTTAAGGTTAAATAGGAGGAGGACTTGTCAATTTTATGTTCTCGTTAAACCATTAAAGAAAAATAATGTGTGATCATCTGCGTCAAAAATAGTGGTGCGATCACTATATTATTAGTGTCAGTCACGACTAAATTTACCGTTCAATTTACAAAATTTTAACTTCTTACTTTAGATTGTCCGATACTAGAAGATTCACGAGTGGAAATTTTCGGATAAAAGTGATTGCTTGTTAAAATCTTTAATCATTAAAAACTAGACAGAATACCAAGGGCACCAATAAGCAGTATCAGTGCTACAGATGGGTCGGGTTCACTTAAGCCTTATAGTTTTAGCCCATCTAGATATCACCTTTCATTGAAATAGTGGGTTGGTCGGCTTGAAATATATCATGGGAAAGTCTTGCATAAACGGGGTCGCGTCTTGCTGATTCATATGAATGCTGGCAAATGGTTTTTTCATGGATTTTTTTACACCACGTACCTCTTTTTTTGGATATATATTCTCATCCTTTTAATATTCACTAGTTCGAGCTGAATGTGTATTGCATGTCATTTGTTGGAAGGATTTGATGAATGATGAGTATCAAACGAACTAAAGAAAACAACATTTATGATAGAAATTAAGAGAAGAAAATTGTACTATCAAAACTCAACTTCAAATTTTTTTGATGATGAAATATTATAAATGAGCAACATTTTTTTAAATACATTTGGTAATAAGAATTAATTGCTAATATATGAATTTA
The DNA here is from genome assembly GCA_903798315.1 of Fraxinus greggii. Taxonomy (NCBI): domain Eukaryota; kingdom Viridiplantae; phylum Streptophyta; class Magnoliopsida; order Lamiales; family Oleaceae; genus Fraxinus; species Fraxinus greggii. Next base: position 13,702 of record CAIGRK010338468.1, on the reverse strand, counting down.
AACACCAATTAAAATTTTCAGATACTTGAATAGAAATAAATTAATTTATAATAACTCTAAATTTATATAGATCAAGATTCATTGAGTCTAGATTAGTGTGAATGTTAAATAATTGAGAACTAATAATGCAAAATCCATACATGATAAGAATTTTGTAATATTCATTATATATTGAAAAATGAAAAGTAAGGTATTTTTGAAATAAGAGTGCGTTTGATTACCAATAATTTTCATGGAAAATGTGTTTTTCCACGAAAAATATTTTCCTACTTTTGGTCACATGACCATATTTTCCTTGAAAACAAGGAAGATACTTTTTTAGGGAGGTGTTTTTTATTTTCCAAATAATTCACTCATTCCTTTTCTTTTATCTATCCACTCTCTTTTATCTACCCATCAATAAAAAAAAAAAAAGACAAGTATAATAATTTTTAGGTTGAAAACTAAATCAATCAAATACATTTAATTTATAATTTCCTTACAAATAAGTTCTAGGTAATTGAATTGTCTAAAATTTATTTTTCTTCCATGCAAATTCTGTTAGGAATTTGAGGATGTGATATGGCACGATATGAGATATAGATCGCACAAACAAATTATCGAGAACAAGATTTAAAAGAAAAACAAACTAGAAGATGAAATTGGCAGAGGAATCGAATATTTTATTAACAACCAATGGAGAGAAAAATACAACTTCTGCAACTTCAGGTCTAGTAAACTGAATGAAGAGTCTTCTATTTATAGGAGATATGTCCAAGCTTTAGGCTTAACCTAAAATATGGAAATTAGTTCAAAAATCGCATAAAATCGAAAAAGAAAGAAACCAAATATGCAGTTGCTCGAGCGACAGCTCAGCGACGGACTCCCTATTTTGACATCGTCACGTTCAATACTCCAATTGCGAAGCTCTAGGCCCAATTTGAACCGAATTTTGGTTACAAAACCCAACAATTTCCATATTAACACAAATTTCGGTGCAACGAACAAAGCTCCAAAATTTCTCCATCTGGAAAAATAAGTCCTACTGCAGTGAAACACACTGAAGTCTTTAACTTGAACTAAACCTCTCAAACACTCAAAAAATACTCTTCCTCTTCCACCATATCCAAACACGGATACAATTGAACCCAAACCCCGAGTTCCCCAAAATTCACAATAAATTCAAAATTTACCAAACATTGTCAAAGCACACCCTGTAGCAGAATCACCACTAAATGCTTTAACTGAAGGCTCCTGATTAGACTCGTCATCTTCAACAACTCTAAAAGTATGCANATAAGTCCTACTGCAGTGAAACACACTGAAGTCTTTAACTTGAACTAAACCTCTCAAACACTCAAAAAATACTCTTCCTCTTCTACCATATCCAAACACGGATACAATTGAACCCAAACCCCGAGTTCCCCAAAATTCACAATAAATTCAAAATTTACCAAACATTGTCAAAGCACACCCTGTAGCAGAATCACCACTAAATGCTTTAACTGAAGGCTCCTGATTAGACTCGTCATCTTCAACAACTCTAAAAGTATGCACATCCAGATCAGCATCCCCGTACCTATTTCCAATGGGCATCTCCCTAGCCGTTGAACTGTGGTGGTAAAGCGAAATTACCCATATTCCCCAAACTCGACAGAGTAGTATTCTCCAAAATAGACCTAGAGCCAACTCCCAACGGTACTGTACCAGACCGTATATCCACCACAGCACCAAACTTGTGCTGATGTTTCTTCACTGATTCTGCCCAACCTTGTAAGATGTATGATTGAGACTTTCTCCGTCCCTCCAATACAACACGGACACCCTCTCGAATCTAGGGTACTCAACGAGATGATATTCTTCTTCAAGTCTAGAACATGTCAAACCTGGCCAAGTGTTCTGATTGTTTCATCCATCAACTTCAATCTGACTCTCCTAATACCAGCTACCCAACATGATTCATTTTTTCCCATGACAACGGCACCTTACGTCACCGTTTCATATGATTCAAACAAATTCCGATTGGGGCTCACATGAAACGCATAGGCTGTATCCAAAATCCACTTCTAATCAGGCTTGGATTTAATGTCAGAAATAGTCAAAAGATTTCCCTCACTTACAAAGTTCTCTGCAATGTCTGCTTCACCTGAAGTCTCTGATTGCCTCCCACGATTTGTAGCTGAATTACCCTTACCATGCAACTTCTCGCAATCTCTCTTTATGTGTCCTTTCTTTTTGCAGTAAAACAGACCCTATTGCTGAAATCCACCATCGACTTGCCCCTTCGCTGATCACCACAAACCACTAGAGCTTCATCATCTCTAGAACCAGCTCCAACCAGATGCTTCATCTTCTCCTTTGAGAACAAGGTATCATACACGTCTTCAATGATGAGTGTGTCAAAACTGTATAGAATCGTGTCCATAAACGATGAAAATAAACCAAGCAGCGAGCACAACAGGATTAAGGCTAAGTCGTCTTCATCATATTTTACCTCTAACGTCTTCAGATCAGTGATAATCTCTTTAAACACGGCCAAATGATCTTCCGATGATCGGCCTTCTGCCATGGGATGAGAATAAAGCCTCTACTTCATATGCAATTTGCTAGTCAGACTTTTGGTCATACACAATTGCTCCATTTTCAACCACAATGCAGTTGATGTCTTATCCTTCAAGACGTCCTGAAAAATGTTGTTAGATATATGAAGATGAATCTGAAAAAGTGTCTTGCGATCCTTCCGTTGCTTCTCCTCTGTTGTCTAAGTTGTGGGCATCTTATCAAATCCCAACACAGTATCATCCAAATCCATCCGTACCAATATAGCTCTCATCGTTACTTGCTAAAAAGAAATCTTGTATTGCGATCCAACAACGGAGTATCATATTTCATTGTAGCCATCGATATCCAAAACCTCAAAACAATCAAATCCTTGCTCTGCGAAATTCTGAACCTGGGCCCTGATACCACTTTTTAGGAATTTGAGGATGTGATATGGCGCGATATGAAGTATAGACCGTACAAACAAATAAGAAAGAACAAGATTTAAAAGAAAAGCAAACGAGAAGATGAAATTGACAGATGAACCGAATATTTTATTAACTAATGGAGAGAAAAATACAACTTCTGTAACTTCAAGTCTGATAAATTGAATGAAGAGTCTTATATTTATAGGAGACATGTCCAAACCCTCGACTTAACCTAAAATATGGAAATTAGGTCAAAAATCGCGTAAAACCGCAAAAGAAGGAAACAAAATATGTTCGCTCAAGCGATAAACGAACGACAGCCTTCGGTCGAGCGACAAGCGGGTGACAGACTTCCTGTTTCAATTTTACTTCTCTTGCTCCGATAATCGAGCGTCCATCCAGCACCGTCAATCCGTTTTTTTCCTTCTTGGACCCTATTTTGACATATTCACGCCCAATACTCCAAAGCGAAACCCGAGACCCAATTTGGACCGGATTTGGGTCATAAAACCCAACAAATTCCATGCTCGCAATCAGATTCATCTTAATTGAACTGTAGTAAGGTTAAAATCTCCAAGAAATGATTCTCTATTGATGTAATATTTAATATATTATAGATATTTGTCCCTTTTAAACAAAAAAAACAAAAGATTAGATATTCTCTAATTACATTTTTAAGCTTTTTGATAAAAGTAAAGTAGTTTTAATGTTGTCCATTTTCTCATTAAACTTTCTTCAATTCAAGTAAAACCTTCGTTTAAGAAAATCGCAAAACGGTTTTAGTTAAGTTAAATTAAGTTTAAGACATTTATAATACAACTAATTAAGGATAATTTGGTTGGCAGACGTAGAGGAATCCGCATACATTTGCATTTCTTTATATTATTCCTAGTTTGGTACAATGAATTATACGCAGTATTCTCCATTAGTAAGATAAAAATGATAATATTATTTATTACACTATTCGTAAAATTTGCTACATATTAAATATACCGTGTGTTAATCGTAAAATTTGTTAGTGGACCCACATTTTCCCATAATGTCAAGACAAATTCTCTGTCCACAATCTCAGTGCAATAAAACCCTACTCGTAAGCAGAGTCGGCCTTGAGATTTTGGGTGCCCTGTGTCAAAATTATCAATACTTTACTTACTCATCGATTTCATTTTGTCAATTTATAATGAGCTTGATTGAGTTAAGTGAAGAGTGTTTGCTTTAGAAATAAGTTCAAAACATGTGATTATTTTTGTTAACTTGAATAATTTGACAAAATAAAATTTCTAATGACAATTATGGTTCTCATCTTTTTAGTTTTTTATGTCATATCAACCCTAATGTCCACAGTTGCTAAGACTAGCCTTTCGTACAAACATAAGCTTTTAGAAAAGCTTGACAGTTTTTAACATTGACCTCTCAAGGTACATAACAATTTCAATACAGCTCGGCCTCATGCTCTCTAACTAGATTTGGAATTAGCAAATGTTGCATGCTATTTGATTTGTTTTACGTGTCATACGAGGTTGATTAATCTACGTACATGCCACGTAGGTGATTAATATGTTGGAAAAATGGGGTTGTGGATCGTTTATGTGGGGTGACCCAATCCGCAAAATATTAAAGGGTGTTGGAGAAAATGATTTGAATAGAATTCAAAACTCACAACCCTTAACCTCTATTCAGTTTTCCTCAACTTTCAATACTTGTCTAGGACAAGAGGATAAAAAGATGGCACAAGAAAATGGTGAAATTCATATGTAAAAAATGCACCAAAATTAAAAAGGGTCTTGAAACTCATAAAATTAGGTATTTAGGCCGTGAATGATAATCTCATTTCATTGTGATTGAGATTGGGATCATCAGAGTGCAAGAAAATACAGATTTTAGAGTTTGAAAAGTAAGGTGATTCAATCTTGAAGATCTTGAGAATTTTTATCTTTTCAAGTAAGAATTATGAACCGAATTCTTGTCAAAGCTCCAAATTCTTTCAAATTCCACTGCCAAAAAAAAAAAAAAAGGTTTTTTGTGGGAATGATAGATAGAGTGTCGGCTATGTTATTGTAAAATACCTTTTATTGATAAACGATAATTAGTTAATTACGTGCAAAAGGACATAGCTCTATATGTTGAACAAGAACTTCTTAGGTTTAGGTGCAGGCATGTGGATGAACATATGCTTAAGGGAGCAGAGAAAGATGTGGTGCAGCAGCACCTGATCAGCATAGATTATGGCTCCCGGACCACCCTTGTGTTCTTGTTTAGGTAAAAGACGAAACTGAAAAGATGGTCCAGCTATCATAAGTCATACGTAGTGGTACCAAAATATTGTTGGACGATTCTTCAATTATTGAGGTCGGGAACTACTTTTTGTTTTTTGAGTTTCATATTATTAAACCTGCCTGGTTTTTTGGCCGTAAATTGGTACCCAACTTATGATGACACAACCTTTGTTACTTTGGAAATTCTCTGCGTGCTAATCTTTATCCATTATATCATAAACTATTTTGAACTAATGATGCAGTATAAGGTTAGAATTCAATAATATTAATTTATTCTACGCGTTATGGAGAAAACAATCAAGGAATATCATCAAAACTATATGCGTTTTTTCATTTAAAATCAATATTTCAAATTTTCCATTTACATTATATATATTTTATGGGTTACATGTTAGGGTAACGCGTGTTACTTGTAATATAACATTAAAATATTTCATTTTTTTTAAATTAAAAACAACAGTTTAAGTTAAAACTATAGTGTTCATATTCATGTTTTTGTATTTCTTATTATATGATTCGAATAATATATATGTTACCATGGTAGCATGAGTTACTATGTTAATCCATCCTAAACCTTAAAATCCTTAGTCTTCCAACACTGTTTTTCACCATCACGCACCTCATTTTACATGTTATCTATTGTTATTTTAAAGTAACATGTATGTTACTTATTTTTAAAGGGGTAACGTACGTGTTACTGTATTACCATTATACATTATCTCGGTTTGCTTTGTCTCCAACTATCAATGCCACCTTTCACCACCTCCACACTTCCCACTGGTACCAATCGGGTCAGAAACAAGCGGAGAAAACTAAAATATCAAGTAGATACCAGAAAATAAAGAGTAACATATATGTTACCATATTCTTTGCAAGGTAACACGTGTGCTACTACCATTTAAACCGTAACACCACCTTGTTCGACATTATTTTCTGCCATTACCCCCACTGCCTTCCGCCACCAATTACTTCGAACGTTATTCTTTATAGATTATATATTATTTTTCTCAAAAAATATGTAACATCGGACTGTCGTCGAGCCATCATCACCACCTCCGCACCACCATCAGCCCAACATCATTGTGCAATCATCACCCTAGCATAACACCATCACAGATCTAGATATGGATATAGAGCCACTTTTAGATCTAAATTCAAATTTAGATCTTGATTTAAAATGTCAATCTAGACACAAGAAGAGGAGTCATAAGAAGAAGAAAAACTCGAATTTTTATGTAGCAGTGGCACAATGTGGTGGTGTTAACTGAGGCGAAGGCGGCAAGGAGGGGTGGCGGATTCATTTCTGTTAGAAAAGATTTTTTAGGTGGGAAAATCTAATCACTTAAAAAATGAGGTATAGTTGACCAGTAAAGATTTGATTAAAAGAATAAAAAGGGAGATGTGGGCATTTTAACCGAACGTATCGACTAGTACCGGTTGTGGGATAAAAAATGTAAATTGAGAAAAGAGGTGACAGAGAGCTTATAATAATTGTAAATTGAAAATGTAGGATTATGTGACAAAATGAAGTGAGTGTTTTATATAGAAGTAATTGATCGTTGGGCAAAATGGCCATGTGACCATTTGGCCACCTAAACGGTCAAATCTAGTAGTCCACGACCTACTATCCGACACGTGGGCCTAGCCCATGAGCCGATCGAGTTCGCTTGGTTATGATTTTTTTTAGTTCGACTCAATTCATTACCCGTCTCAATACGAACACATCGATCCATTGAGTAGGGACGAGTCGAGCCTGCGAGTCGAGGAGCGACTTGGCCAATTTAGTCCTATCTGATTAACTAGTCAAACGAGTTTCTTTTGGATCTACAAGGTGATTAAATAATGGATATACATCGTTCAACATTAAAAAGAAATAAATTTTTATCTGATATTTTTATAATATTATTTTAGTGTAGTGTGCCAAAATGTCATACATTTTTTTTTTCAATGGACACTACCTAAAGAGGACTATCCCTCGATGATAAGGAGATAACCATTACCAAGCCATATAACCAAATAAAATCTATTTATTAGTAGCTTTATATAAGGAGACATGTGAACTTTATCACCCACAAATTTTATATCTTAAGATTCCCTCTGTAAAAATTGTTATTGAAATCTTGCCATAAGTAGCAAGGAAAAAGCTAGCAATAAAGAAGGCAATACATGAAAAAGGAAGTTATACCTTTTTTCTTGAGATAAAGTTGATAGTGGTTCTCTTCTGAATTATTACAAATTCTTCAAACTAGAAATTGAAGTTTGGTCTAAATGTAAAGATAAATATTTGGAGTTGTATGTCTATCGTAATATTTTTACTGGGTATTTTACTTAGGCGATGAAAGTTAGAAGTCCATTTTTAGCTCGAAACTACTCAAAAATTAATATTATTAAGCTCAAATATGTTTCACAAAAAAAGTCAAATGCGACAGGAATGCAAAGTTAAGGGACGCTCATTGCTGCTACAAAGTACAAAAGCTCGACATATTCCTCACTCAAGATCAGCTCAAGAGTTTGACCTAATTGTCCCATAGGTAAAGCAACAAAAATTACAACAGAGGTTAATGATTTAAAATTTTGTTTATTCTCTTTTCTTGATTTCTTTCCTTTCAAACAATGAAACCTATTTTCTGAAACGATCGATTGGCCATGATCGTATGAGTCGGAACCACTTCATCTTCCTCGTCCACCTCGTCAAATCTTCATAATTATTTACAACGTATTATTCTATGATGAATTCCTACACCAACATAATTAACGGATTAGAATCAAATCAGTTGGCTCGTTCAGTCTGCCATTGCATTTTGATAGAACAATTTAAATATTTAGCGGTTTATATTCTGTAATCCAAAAATTTGTACTAGGATTTAGCAGTACTGCATTTTGTTCCAAGAAATTATTCATTTTAGAATTTCACTCCTACCAAAAAAATGAAAAATATAATTTCCTCGAGCCCCGTATTAAGTTCCTTTTGTTAGGACTTTGGAGAAGGATCAAATTTTGGGTAAAATTCACTAAAAAAATTAATTACTTGGCTAATGTTAGCTATAGAGGAACAAAATGAATATTTTAGTAGATAAAAATACATTATTCTTTGTTTAAGAGTATGGCAAAATGCATGGCTCTCATAAATTTTTCACAGAAGAGTCAGTGGTAGTAACAAGGAATTAAGACTGTATCAGTTCCTTGTTAATCCTTCTCTCTTTGCAAGTTCGTGAGAGAGAGAGAGAGAGAGTGAAAATTTTAGAAAAAAAATCAAAAGGCAGTACCAAAACACTGTTGAACCACAAGCAAGAACTGTTCACAATTTCGTTTAATTCGCTTTTTGACGTTTGTCACTCCTTAATTTGGCCTACGTTAATTGTTATACATTCTCCTTAACCTCTATACAGTATAATACACGTATCCTATACGTATATGAGGGAGAGAGAGTGAGGAGTGAGAGAGTAGGGTTCACATCTCTGCAGAAGAAACAGAGAGATGGGTCCATCGCCCTTTGCATAAATTCAAAACCTTTTTACTGTAAAGACACGATCCGGGTCTGCCGGTCCTTTCACCATTGTCTCCCCACCCACCCCACCAACACCCCAGGTCCTCTCATAAACAGCCTTCTTCTCTCTCTAATTTCTTGAAAGAACTGTGCGAGTGGAAATGGAAGATCAATATTTGATGGCCGATCTAAGGCAGTGCATCAACGGCAGGGCCTTGTTCCCACCCATATCTCACCCGCCAGACTTGTTATCCGGCCACTCTGGTTTCACACCGACGCAACATTACGATATGCTGATGGTATCACGTGGGCTACACCAAGAGTTTCTTTCCGATTCTACAACGAGTGCTAGTTTTAATATTAGTAAATCTGCTAGTACTGGTGCTGCTTCTAGTGTAGGGGCTGGTGTTGGAGGGTTTGATATGGAGGCTGGACTGAACGGCGGCAGAGGTGGTGATATGGGCACTGGGAGGTGGCCAAGGCAGGAGACACTTACTCTTCTTGAGATCAGATCGAGGCTTGATCCTAAGTTCAAGGAGGCCAATCAGAAGGGTCCCTTGTGGGATGAGGTCTCAAGGTATTCTTTAGTTAACCTAATTTCTAATTCCGCAGACACCATTCTCTAGGTTTTCATGAGAAAACCTATTCCCCATTCCGCTGCACGTATAATTCATCGAGAATAAATGGAGGCACACCCTAAAATCTTTCTAATTTCGGTAAGACTTTTTTCATATCCTAGACAACATTTACACAGTCAACATCCTTAAAATACCTTGAAATGCTTTCTGGGTGGTGTTTGTTTCGATATCTATTTTTCAGAGGATATGGAGGTGGGGCTGTTGCACTGGGTTCGAACTAAAGCAATCTCTTTTTGTTCTTTACTAATTTGGTGAAGAAAATAACAGCACAGTTCAAGTTCATTTTCCCTTGTACTTCTTCATTCTGAATTTCTTCTTTACTTTAGAAAACATCAGGACGTTATTTACTATTTCTTGGTTGCATCAATACCCATTTTTGGGTCTTTTTTGAGCAACAATTAACCTGTTTTGCTTACTAAGAAATATGTGAAAAACAGCTCTCTATATATATTCCAAATGGGGTTTGCATAAACTGCTGATTCCCATGCTTAAGGAAAAGATCATTATCAAATGACTGGAAAACTCCCCTTGGAATCACCCGTGATTGTAAAGATCCATATTTATGGGTTTGTGGCATTTTAAAATATGGTTATTTAATACGACTACTTCAATTCTTGATAATTATTTAGAAAATTTTGTTTGATCTCAGGATAATGTCTGAAGAACATGGATATCAGAGGACTGGCAAGAAATGCAGAGAGAAGTTTGAGAATTTGCACAAGTATTACAAGAAAACAAAAGAAGGAAAGGCTGGAAAACAAGATGGCAAGCATTATAGATTCTTTCGCCAGCTTGAAGCCCTCTATGGTGAAACTAACAATGGTTCCTCAGCCTCAGAAACTCGTGTCATCGGAAGCAGTTTCGGGTACAAAACACCGAATGCAGTGCCTAATCAAGAAACCTATCCAGCTCCAAAAATTTCAGACTACAGCCCTAGTCTATCTAATTCTTCTGATTTTGATACTACCTCATCAGATGATATTGATATCCATGAAGGAATAGAGCACAATTCGACTAACAAGAGGAAGAAGAGTAGAGGTAAGAGGTGCTGGAAAGCAAAGATAAGAGACTTCATAGATACCCAAATGAGGAAATTGATGGATAAACAAGAAGCCTGGATGGAGAAAATGATGAAGACAATTGAGCATAAAGAACAAGAAAGGATCTTGAGAGAGGAAGAATGGAGAAAACAAGATGCCGAAAGAATAGAAAGGGAGCAAAAGTTTTGGGCTAATGAAAGAGCATGGGTTGAAGGAAGGGATGCCGCATTAATGGAGGCTTTGCAAAAATTGAATGGAAAAGAATTAATGGCAGCTGCAGGCAAAAACCCGAACAACGATCGAAGTGAAACTATAACCAACACAGTTAAAGTAGACAATATTTGGCCTGATCGTGAGATTACAAGACTATTCCAGTTGAGGACTAGTATGGAAGAAAGATTGCTACAAGGTGGAGTTTCTGAAGAGGTCATTTGGGAAGAAATTGCCACAAAAATGGCCTGTTTTGGACACGACAGGAGTGGTTTGACGTGCAAAGAAAAGTGGGTAAGTGTCAATAATTATCTACTCGAGTGCAACAACAAAAGAAGGGAGAATCCAAAAGGCTGCTCCTATTATCAGAACAACATTGAATCCATAAGCAATGAACGAGATGCTGATCATACATCAAGATCAAATGATAACGGAATGAATGATTTCTGCTTTAGGTACTTCATGGGAGATGCAGACAACATATGGGAAAATTATGTGCTGAAACTCAACAAGGGATAGAAATAATTTATTCTCAGTGAATTGTTTCTGATGAATTTAGGACAATATTAAGCAGCTGAAAGTGTTATTAATGACTGACTTAGGGGACTTCACCAACTACCATCCATGTATTGAGATTGAAGTTCTGCTTAATTTCCGTTTGCAGGTTGTATATTCCATGGCAATATTTTCAACTCCTCTTTTCCTTTTCTTGAGTCACTCGATGGAAGTTTCGTGGATTGCTGTTTGTGTGCTGTCAACTGATTATGATAGTTTGCTTAATTTTTCTTGTTTCCTTATTTTATTTTATTTTTATTATGTTGTTGTTTGACTAAAATTATTTTGTAGTGTTTACTATAGTAGATAAAATTTTAATTTATTTTTTTCTTTATTTCTACGGTCCAATTCAAATAACTGTATTTCAATTATAATATTTTTTCTTTCTTTCTTTCTTGATATTTTAAAATTAATTAACGTTAAATTATTTCATTTCTTCCTACTAAAGTAACATTGCATTGCATTTGTGTGTGTATTTATGGTGTATGTACATCGTTGAATTTATATACGTATGCATGCTTGCATTGTAATTTCTTTAGGAGTGGGCACTATTTTTCTTAATTTTGATAGGAAAAATCTTGAAAATAGAGTGAGAAAAGAAACAAACATATGATTTGATTGAAATGACACTGCCTATCCTTATTTGGCACAAGTGCCTAAAATAAAACAGATCTCAGGACATCTCCAAAGGAGGCACCAAAAAATCAAATTGCACAAAAAAATGGTGCAAAACTACTCCAATCTAACACCAAACTTTGCATCTTTATTTTCATTTCCCAAATAAATTGATTAATGATATTTGTGCCACTTGTATTATATATTTTTTAATATAATAAATTATTATTATTATGTTCATTTATAATAAATTTTAATAATGTAAAAAAATAATAGTTAATGAATTTAATATTTTCGTTAATTTAACATAATTATTTATTTAGTAATTTATGTAGTTGTAAAATAAATAAAGAAATAATTTTTCAAATGAAGAAATCGTTAAGAATAGAAAAAATGAAGAAAACGATTAAATATTGTCCATTTGGTGTAATTGTTGAAGATGATTTTTAGATTGGTGCAAGAATTGATGTATAATAGTGCAAAACATTACCTTAAATTTTGGTGCAGGGTTGGATGTGACTTTAATTGGCCTCAATTCGGGATTCATTTCTTCACTTAAATTTTACTTTTTAAAGTTAAACATTAATTTTTAATAATATATTTCGTAAAATTTATATATTTACTATCTACTTGTAGATCGCTCATTTTTTTTTTAGAAAAAATAAAATTTTAGCAACAAATATTGAAAAACAAACAAGCCTTTATTAACACTAATTACATTTGCAATCAGTTATTTAATATCAACCGTTTGTTGAATTATCCTCGAATATGTTTAAGAATTTTAATCCGAGTTTAGATTATTATTTCTACGAAGTTAACTAGAAAACCATTGTACATAATTCAAGTGTCAAACACATTCTAACGTTTACATTTATTTAAAAAATATTATGTATTTTTATTAACTGAATAATTAACTTGGTCAAGACATGAATAATTAACTGGAAGATTTGTTTTGGCAAAGTAACATTAACTTTCCATGTCACAAAAACAACATTAGTACAATATCAAGAATAGTGAAATATCACTAATGCTTGGTCTATTTTGTCTTGATGTTTCTTATTACTTTGCTGTTTAAATGTAAGATCTCAGTCCTTGTTGAATCATTTTCTTTTGTCTCACTTGTTCATTTAACATTCTGATAGCCAAACACGTCGTAAAAATTGAGAAAATTAGTTGAAATTTCAACCTATTTGAACTAGAGCAAGCAAGTCATCAACCCTTCAGATCTTCAACATGAATATTTGGTCAGCTTATAAACTTGAAAAACTCTTTAAAAGACATGACATCGATTGAGAACCTCAATGGTAATTCCATAAAAGGGTTTGCTCCATAAATGAAGGTGACAGACGAGTTCAGTTTGCAGGGTTGGAATTGTACGGGAAAGCCCTGAAGTCTCACATGTTACTGTACTGATTCTGAGATTACCCACTGCACTATCAAGTGAAGCTTCTCACTGTTCAAAACCCAAACAAGGCAAAACCTGACGAAATCAAACGCTCTATATCTTTTCAACTCTGTCTCTGTCTCTTCCTTTGAATTCTTCGAGGATTTGTTCTTCATTTCTTCTTCTCACTTTTTAATGGCACGCTTATATTTTGCATATACAGACAATTTAGGTATTTTACTAATCAAAAGGATGGCTGATGACATTGTGAATTGAACGTATCTGAAAAACCTTTCATTTCCTATAACACACTCGAAGCAAATTCTTATACTATGCCTTTTTTTTTCTTTTTTCTTTTTTTAATCTGGGATTTGTCTGGTGGAATTAGTCTATTTGTACAATTGTTGTTGACAATTGTGATTGACGACATTGATTTTATCAAAATCTTGAAAATTGATTTAAAAAATAATTTTTGAAATAGATGAATATGATGTTGTCAGTGTGAGTTGTCAATTTCGATTGTAAAAAAATTGTACAATTAACATGATT
>CAIGRK010338466.1:0-14908 GCA_903798315.1 Fraxinus greggii | reverse complement strand
TTTTTCTCACTCTTAGCTACGTCACTATTTTCTCTCTTGCTCTGGTATTGTAAAAGGACAATCTCACTCCCATTCTCTCTCAATTTTTTTCCTCCTCACTTTTCAACTTGATTTGATCTTCATATACTTGTTGGGGTGTCAACGGTGATAATAGATTTTCCATCCTTAGTAAAGCTATACCTATTTTTGTACTTGTTATGAATCACATTCCTATCATATTGCCATAGTCTCCCCAACAAAATATGCCCGGCATACATATGAACTACATCACACATCACTTCATCATGATATCGCTCTTGAGAAACTCACCAATACGCTCCTATTCACCTTAACCTCTCCATACTCATTCAACCATTGCAATTTATAAGGCCTACGATGTTTTAGCACAGTTAATTACAAATTTTCAACAAGTGTTGTGCTAGCCACATTGGTACAACTATCCNTATTTTTGTACTTGTTATGAATCACATTCCTATCATATTGCCATAGTCTCCCCAACAAAATATGCCCGGCATACATATGAACTACATCACACATCACTTCATCATGATATCGCTCTTGAGAAACTCACCAATACGCTCCTATTCACCTTAACCTCTCCATACTCATTCAACCATTGCAATTTATAAGGCCTACGATGTTTTAGCACAGTTAATTACAAATTTTCAACAAGTGTTGTGCTAGCCACATTGGTACAACTATCCCCATCAATAATCATACTACATACCTCGTTGTTGACATAACACCTCGTATGAAATATGTTCTTCCTTTATTGCTTCAAGTCATCCACTTTGATTTGAGCACTAAGGGCTCGCTGTGTAACCAATAGCTCTCCCACTACACAATCCAATTCCTCACCACTGCTAGCTTCTTCCAACTCTGGCATGTCATCATATTCACCATCACTATCACTAACCATTTCTTCATTGTCTCGCACGATCATCGTCCTTTTGTTTGGATATTGAGAAGCAATGTGTCCCAATCCCAAGACCTAAAGCACTTGATATCCCGATTCCTAGATGGTTAGGAATCTACCTTGGGTATAGCTTAGCTAGCAACTTCCTCCTTTCCCTTCAGTAGCTCAGTCCTACCGTTTAAAGCAGCCCAATCACCTTTACTATTGTTATTATTATTATCCCACTTCAGTTTCCAAGAAGAGTTAGAATCCGATGAATGCCTAGTTGTTCCCTTCTTCTTCAATTATCTTTCCACCTTCATAACTACATGTAGCATGTCTTCTAACTCCATATAATGCTGCAATTCTACCATATCAACTATATCCTATTCAAACTATTTAAAAATCTGGCCATGGTGGCCTCTCTATCCTCCTCAATATTTGCTCTAATAATCTCAATCTCCATCCCCTTGTGATAATCCTCCACACTCCTAGAATCTAGGGTAGAGGCTTTACAATTTTTGATGAAGCTCTCGATGGTAATAATTAGGCACAAACATCTTCCTCATGATAGCCTTCAATTCTTCCCAAGTATGAATAGGCCTCTTATAGTTCCTCCTCTTGGATGTTATTTGATCCCACCAAATAATGGCATAATCGGTAAATTCAAGCACCACAATTTTACCTTCTTTTCCTCCGAGTAGTTTGACAATCAAATATCAATTTCACTTTCGATTCCAACTCCAAGTATGCCTTCGGATCACTCTTTCCTTTGAATGAAGGAATTGTCATATTGATGTTCCCCATACTTCTATCAAAACCATCTCCAACGAGATCTCTACCCCTCATTTCATTCCTAACTCTTCTATCCCTCATTCTTCCTAACTCGACATCCATCAATGCATCCTCATTAATATTACTATCCACTTCCCAACTACAGCATATTCCACTCTTTGGTCTCGCCTTCCTTGCCTCCTTGCGTTGGGAATTTCTTTAGATTTTTCGTGACGTAAATTAGCAAGCAATGTATCTTGCTTATCAAATCTGTCTCTCACATCTTCAAACAGCCTTTCGAACCACCGTATTGCCTCTTCCGATGTGTTGACTTGATTATTCTTCCCGTTTGAAGTAGAACCGTTCTTGTCGAATGTCCTAAATCTATTTTGATATTTGCCTTACGTGTATATACTCGTGTATTACTCAAATTAGCTTTTTCCCGTGCGGTCGCATAGACCAAGTCTTGGATGCCTTGGATTTCCTACAATAGGCTATGCGATCGCATAGCTCGAGTAACTATGCAGTCGCATAGTTACTCGTCTCGAGCCCTCCTTCTATTACTTGAATTAAGTTGTTCCAACCCGTTTCAGCCGTCGACCCCAATATGGAACTTGCTCATTTTTTCGCGAAGATCACCATATCGTCAACCGTAGCTTGAATGACAAATTCCATTGCCTCTTTCACCTACTTTGCACTCAAACGTGTCATCGGACCTTCTTCGATAATCAACGATCTTTCCCAGGGCCAAACCTTGATGCACTCGGCTCCATTCTCACATTAAGTATTGTAAATATCTACTTGAGTAGGTTATTGCCAGTTTCAACGTATGACCATATTAAGTATCCACTTTAAAGTTAATCATTGAACACGTGGACCAAGTGAGAGAATATAAACCGTTTGTGGCCCGCATGGTCAATATAAAATTAAATAAATTTAAAGTTTAAATTATGAGTTAATTAACTATTTAAATAACTTCCCATTTGGTTATTGGAGGGAAGTTATTGTAGAAAATATCACCCACTTCCATGATGGATGGAAGTTGTAGTGGTTTTATTTATATACATACCAAAAGGTCCCTAGCCAAACCCATACAAAATCCCTGTAGAATTTCTCTTTAAAAGGCAAAAATCGTTTGTTTATTTCCATCAAGCTAAAAGGGGTTATTAAGTGGTTATTATCTAGAAGATGTTTGGTGTTTCGAGAACTCATTTTTACTGCAAATTCTTTAATTAGATCTTGGATAACATGGTATGTAATTTATGTCTTACATGATCTGTGTGTAATATACCTCATCACGTGCATAAACAGAAACTCATTTTTGAAGTTCTGCAGATTAAAAAAATCTACGTAAGTGACTATTTGCCCTGATTATGGAGTGTCTACGAACTGTAATCTAGTAAGTTGTGGCATTCCCATTGAATTTAAATGTTGAATTGATGTGTGATAAATTACCAATGAATATGATGATGAACTGGAATGTGAATGAGCTTGATAAAAGAATTTGCAAGATGAATTTATTAGTTCATGTCACTGTGCTATATGTTTTTCACATTTCATGGCTTTCTTCTGGCTTATCAGTACTGTGAGGTTCAATTAGGTATCCACACTCCTAAACTAATACATATGCTAACTAGCTAAATTAAATAACCATTACTTGTCAAATTCCAATAGAATATGGATGTGCTTCCAATGATATCGCTTTTTTGGTTATTTTCCACCATTTAGTTTTTTTCCACTGGATGGCATCCACATCTATGCTTATCAAGAGTGGATGTGAATGGTTGAATTACTGACTAGTAAGAATATCAAGGACTTCGATAGTTCTAGTGAATTTAATGGAAACATAGTATATGATATTGCGGTTTCCATTCTTTAAATGAAGAGATCACTAACATTCAATTCTATTAAAATCAAACAAATGGTAAGAAAGATTTTGTTTGTATGTTTAATTATTATGATTTTTTTGAATGTTGTAGATATAGGTAGTTGGTCTATGTTTCCCAAGTTCGATTTCACATATTCGACTACTCGTGATTATCTTGTTTTGATCCTAGATTCCTAAACTACATCATCTTATGATGAGTTTATTATGTCAATATTTATTTAGGCCATGTAAGTCCAATTTGATATATTATTTCCTTATATAAGGGTATTGGACCAATTTTCTCATCAATAGATACAGTATGCACACTACATGTCGTTAAAAAATAGTCTTCACATTCTTTGTTTGTTTAAATAAATAAGTAGTTCCGCTGTTGTCTAGTTATAAGTTCTAATAGTTCTGTATATGTTCTATATCAAGAGGAAAATCCTTTGCTATCTAGCTTAGGCCCTGTTCGTCTCCCATTATTCCAAAATATTGTATGCTACAGTAATATTCTCTACCATACATTCATGTAATAAAATATTTTACACACAAACCAATAAATTTAATTTAAATTTCATCCACACATTCTCCAAAAAATACTATTCATTACTCCATTTCTTCTACAATAATGGGAGACAAACACACACTTTGTTTTCTATGAAGTTGTGGTAAATGATGCCACAAAAGTTATTCTATTCAATGTTGTTCAAAAGATTGATGTCAATAGAATTGATGGCTGGATGACAGTTCATAACTTTATAGATTTCCTATGTATATTCTCCACGAGCACTACTCCGGTAGTTGTTATGAGTTTAGATTCCTCTATACTATGCAAACTTCATAACAATGCATAAGCAATCGTATAAATTAACTCTGGACATGTCATTCACTTGATTTTGATCTGAACCTTACGGTGTAGCTTTCTGAGATTTTTCTTTATTTCTTTCATTTTTCCTCGAAGCATATCTCAAGCTTAATTTTTAAGTTTAAGAGGATTCGTAACATAATTCAATGATCAAAATATGATTCTGCAGTACCTCTCTTCTTTGCAAATTAATCTCACTTCAAAATCCATCGAACTAAAAGATAGACCTTATACATCAAAACATTGGAGGACCCACATGGGTCCTATGGGTCACGTGACCCACAAACTTTCAACTTAAGATTTTAAATAAAAAATCAATATTGTGAACATATTCGAAAGACATGATCATTGAGTTTAAGATTAGTGTTTAGGATTTTGAAATGGAACCCAAATATAATTTAAATTACATCAAAATGACATTCAGATTCCCGAACTTTTTGGATTCAAATCAATTCCTACTTTTCTACTTTGATATGTCATAAAAAAGTGTATAAATTAAGCCCCTATTTGACCACAAATTTCTATGTTTTTGTCTCATTTTTGGGGTCCTTACGGAGTGCCTAACGAAGTCGAAATGTTGCATTTTAATACTAGTTTGAAGTACTCACAGCCTAGTTTTTCACTTTGTTAGCCGCTCACGAAACGGCTAACCGTAAAAAAAGGTTAGGTACGTCAAAGTAGCCCGTTTCAAACTAGTATTTTGAGAATTTTGACAATATACTAACTTCAAAAATTCTCTGACGATCATATGCTAGCCAAAACTATAAATCACTTACATCATCTCAAAACTCGTTTCAAGACTACATCATAGACACAACGAATGGTCCAAATCGATATCGAAAATAGTTAAATATGTGTATCAAATGTGCATGTTAAAAAAAGGCCTTTTACTCTTTCAAATAGGTTACTTTGATGGGCCGTAACATTTGTTACAATTTTTATTAGAACAAAAAACAAGTAGCCTTTATATTGCCACATAAGATGTTGATTTTATTTAAAGTCCCCCACACACTTTCCTGTGATATCATTGAGCTTCCAAAGTGCAATAAGAAAGGCATATAAGCACAATAATATGAAGCATATGTGATAGAGATGAAGAGATAGGGAGGACTAAAATTTGAGGAAAAAATTTAGTGGATGTAAATATGCTAGTTTTGACATTTACCTCTATTTTTGCAAGTTTGATTGGGTCCATGACTCAAAATGTCTACATCTGTTACTGCTTCAAAACATGGTAAATGGAATCTTGAATCATATAGACTTTGAAAAGGATGCATGAGGAGAATTAGAAATGTCAAGTTCGGGCATTTAATGCGACCAAATTCAGTGATCAAACAAAACAATGATGAATATGTAGCTAGGATTAGTAATTTAGAATCTCATTACTTTTGAAATATGCCTCCCAAAATTCTGAACTGGATATGAAATTGGAATAAGCACCATCTTCATTTCATATAAAACACGATCACATCAAGATTCATTCATATAAATAGAGTGATATCTCAAAAAAAATACAAAAATCATTATATCTTACCACATACATTGTGAACCGAAATGGAAGAACCAATTTAAATTTCACAAACCACAAAATCACTAATACTAGAAACATAACTTAAAAATGGATTGATAAACGTGATTTACATCCAAAAAGACAAAAACTTAAATTTCAATGTTGTTTTTATTGTATTCTATGCATTCGCGATACTCTTTTCTTCCCTTGCCTTCTGAACGCTCCTCGAAATGAGATCACTTCACTTTTGATTTTCATACGTGAATAGTTGATACATCAAGTTGGGTCGAGCATTTCGAAACTCGAATTATGAACTCTGCGCACTTTGTAACGAACACACTACAATCATGCCTGCATCAAAATGTTTTATCCTATAACTTGAATTTTGCGCAAAGTGCATATATTACATTTATATAATAAATAAAACTTCTCTGCATGGTGAAATGGTATTAAAAAATGTTAGAAATATCAATTCAAATCATATTAATGTTAATTATAACTTGACTTCTATTAACGAAACTATAAAATTCTATTGAAGTTAACTGTGTAGCATGCATGTGTATTATGCATAAAATAGTCATGCATCTCATCTCACATAGATCATGTGAATGAGTGTATTTGCATGTCTAATAAGCATCGCACAAAGTTCAACATCTCACTTTATATTCGAAGAGATGAAGTACGTTATTCCGATATCTAGTGCATCTTGAACCATAACAAGTCCCATATTATCTGAAATGCCAACCATTGTGTTTCTTCATGTTATAAATGTTATTTTTTATTGTCAAAGGTTGCGTACTTTCATTTTAAATGAGTTGGTTATGTTTGGGAAAGCCGATGAACTTTCACTACACTGTTTCATGAATGAATATCTATTCAATTTGAAAAGATACGTTAGAAATTGCAACTAATAGCATTTAAAATAAAATAGGGTGAAACTAGTGTCTTTTATTGAAATGATAATATATATGCATATTTGTAATTGAATAGAAATGGTGCAACTCTTGATCTCAAGATGTTTCTTATATATGGAGGTGCATGGGCTTCTACGAGACATTGACATTCCTAATCATAGTATATGTTGACTATAGATGGGATAAACTTGTACAAATGATTGTATAAGTGTTTGGAGTAAAGCACATTCGTTGCTATTCCTTCTTCACTTTGAGTGTGGTGAACTTCTGTTTTCGTAATAGAAATAAATATCATTAAGATTAATTCGAGTCAAACAACGAATGGATAGAAATGAGAAAATTACTCCTAACCATTGGACATGTATAAATGTTTGGAAAGATGCCAACTAATTGTGAAAGTATATGAACTTTTATTGAAGGCAAATCACTATTCTTTTTGCGAATAGATGCTTCATTTTTTTGATATGAAACTATACAAAATTGATAAGTTGTATACGATCGAAAAAGTTGCAATTCTTGAGCATCGAGATGCTTAGCCTTCTTCATTTTGATACTATACTACTCTAAAGTGTGTGTATAATTATGTGCTCTCATATTGGCTCTATTTTGATATCCAATTGCCGCAACATATTGAAATCAATATTGGAATCAATTAAGTTGGTATATGCTTTGAATGCATTTCAAAACCTAAATTATGTTTGGGTCTATATGTTGAATTTGGTCAACTCGTATGATCCAATAAAACATAGTTGATTTAAGTACATTATGAAATGCAATCCAAATGAAAATTTTCATTTGTATTATTTGTGAATTGGCAACCCTAATTTGAAATTACTTGGACTTTCACGAAGAACTTGATATGGACACGGTCTAGTTGATGAATGAATTGAATTTTAAAAGAGTTGACGAACTCTAAGTTCAAGTGTAACTAAAATTGTGGGGGAGGGGGGTTATTATTAATGCTTAATCACATAAAAAGTTCAAGACATGTGGATGCAACTAATTTGCACATGCATTCCTCATTGAGGAATTGTAGGGGTAACTTATTCTACAAGTTACAATCCCTATACCTTATAAATTATAGAAGTTTTTCATTGAAGGAGGAAAGGTAGGAAACTCATATACTTATTTTAGAAGTTTAAGGATGTTTCACAAACGTGATGCACTACAAGTCAAAAGTGCATAAATGGGATGGAAGTCGATTATTAAATTTGTATTGGATATGTAATAATAATCGTTGGTTGAAATACTTTGTAGTTGATACTAGTTCAACTGTAAATTGAATACCCATGATCCAAAATCCACTTGTAAAAATGTTTGACTAGTACAAATGATATGTTAAAAATCATCCAACCATATTGGAAGGTGATATATGTTTAGATAAAGCTATTGAGAAGCATGTGGTTTCATGAGAGGATTTCTTAGTTTTTAACAATTGTAGCTATTAAATAAATCGATTATGATAGTGAGAAGCATGTGACTTCATGAGGAAAGTTCTTAGTTGGCAACAATTATATCTACTAAATAAATCGATTATGATAGCTAGATATTTTAATGAGATACGAAGTCACTCATAATGATAAGGCTAGACATATATGTTATAGACACAATACCACAAGCAGTTGATATCAGATGGTGTAAATTCATTGATCCATTAAAAAGGTTTATCGTGAGATTAAGTATATAGTATATTGAAGGGAATGAGGTTAAAGCCTACTATGTTAGAGTCTTTGTAATGGTAACCTAACTTTATTAACTAGAGATCTCAAGATCTTGGTTTAATTGGACAAATAAGTTATGAAGATTCCATGAAGCACTAATTCCTACTCATTCATATGATCATCAAAGTATTTTCTGCAGAATGTTAAAAAGGTTAAGTTATGCTTTTAATTATAGTTTGATTAAGTCAAGTGGAGTATGGTATAATACTATCAATAGGAGGTCACCTATGTAAGTGTGAATTAGAGACGTTTCTATGATAATTTTTTAGGGTTGAAATTCTATAAAATACTTATAAAACCCAAGAGTGGTTTATGGCCAAAATGAACTCAATCATGAGAACCGAAATGGTCTAGAGAAGACATTATGTGAGTACCGTTGTGTTGATTTACATCAAAAGTTGAATGGTTCAATACATAGCGTTCAATAATATGCCAAATAAATATGATAGTATTTTATTGAGGAAGGTTCAAGGCCAGAAGCTACCTCTATTGATATGATGTTTCTCTGCTTATCTCCCTACTAGTGTTTATATTATCATTTGCATATCTGATAATTCCATTTATGTGAGGGATTGTTAGAATTCGGTTTAAAGTTGGTTAAATTTGGTTAAGTAAAACCATGAAAATTGTAGCTTTGTTCAATTTCGGACAAATATTCGAACATGATCCGATATTCAAATTATAAAAGTAAATAGACTAACTTGTTTTACTTATCTAGTAAATAATCGTAATATATTGGGAATTTCAAAATCAATTCCGAATGAATGAGAAACTGTTGCCCGAATGAATGAGAAACTGTTGTCCAACGATAGAAGGAAATCGAGAATTCAACATATATGGCACTGAGCGATAGCCAGTTGAGCGCTACGCCACTGCTTTGGGTGCTGGAGCAACACAGTCGGCGCTAGGCAAGCATTGTGAAGTATAGTGACCTTTCATGAAAAATGCTGAGTTTTGGGGCGTATCTTTCCAACTTCAACCCCTTATCCTTTATAAATTGGACCCTCTTGTTGCTTTAAATCATTTCATATCATTATTCTTGATTGAATTGCATAAAAACTCTTGAAAATTCCTAGTTTTCTTGCATAATATCCACGTTCTTGGTACAGAGAAAATTTTGTTTCTAGTTCGCTGGTCTACATAATTTGGAGTGCTTCTATTGCGAAACGTGATTGTTACATCTTGGAAGACTATTTCCGAAAATCGTAGCATCGATGCAGGGCAAATTCGTCAGTGTCAAACATTTGAATCGTCCAATTCTCTCGTTTGCATTTCTATTTTCTGATTTATTTTATCTTTTGTTTGGATTTCAACAAAGGCTAACTTTTTTTTTTCTTTGATTATTTGAAAGGTTTGGATTGAAAAGCGAAATGTCTTTCATTGAAGAATGGAAAGTCTTGGAGTCGAAATTTTGTTTGTTTTCATGCATATGTAAAGATATGTTGTAGAATGAAATGTATGCACTTATATCGTTGTAATTCCCCCAACAATCACGATAAGAAACATGAGAACCATGAGCATTAGCCCTGCTATATGATGTATTGCTTATGGAGCAAGTGATTTGTCGAGGAGTTTTGAAAACTTCATTCTTCGATTTGACGACCTCCATTGATGGTGTTGATTATTACACAAAAAATGAATAAGAAGTTATGATAAGCACTAATTTATGTCATTAATTAATTAGATCATCTTAAAAGTAGGACATAAACTCATTTAAAATGATTTATCATAAGAATTCATTCGTAGTTATTGATGCTCCTCAAGAAATGTGATTATTTCTGATACTAACTCGTGTATTTAATGTTCCATCAACTAGCACCATATGCACATAATAGAAACGTCATAATGCCAAAAATAATAGAATGGTGACTTGTTTTCTACTAGTGCATAGGTTGGTGACTATCGCTGCAATTTTCCCATCCAAAATATACTACACGATCAAATTTAATACAATCATACTATATTTACAGTGGCAAAGCCATCACCTGATGAGTGGGTGTGACCGTGCGTTTTGGCTCCATCGGAGTTTACAGTCACCACCGACGCTAGGTGGAAGTTTACAATGGCTGCTGGGTGGAAGAAGTGGAACGAAGAAGATGAAACAATTTGGTCATTTTGACTTTGGGCCTTTTTTTTGTTATAATTTTGGGTCTTTTGTTTTTAGAATAAAATCAAGTCCAATTATAAAATGATTCAAATCTATTACCATTTAGTCATTTAACAACCGGCCACCAAATACCAATTAATCGACTATTCCAATTTCCAAAACAGTTCATTTTGCAAACCTAGTTCTCCCTCCTGCACTGCCCTGATGCCATTTGCCCATTTCCCTGTGATTGTTGCTGCTGCCGGCAAGCCCTGATGCCGACCTCTCTGTTGTATCTGTTTTTGGTCCCAAGAAATTGAAAGAAAATGAGGTATTTTTGTTCTCTTTATAACCACATAACTTTATCAGTTAAATACATTTAAATTGAAATGTTTGATAATGGTCTTTGTCCTTGAAATGCATGAAGCAAAATACTTAAGTTTCTCGGTTTTATGAGAAATTCACTTTCTAATTTCATCATTCTCGTCTCTCAACTATAAGTCCCGCTGCCTCTCTATTTTATTTATTTATTTTGTTTTGTTTTTGGTATGTTATGATTTATTATGACCGTGAGAGAAGAAAGTAGAAGAATAATGTGTGGATTAATGATAATGTGTAGAAGAATTGAAAAATGTATCAAGCGACTACATGAGAATGTGGTCTATCTATGATGAGAGAAGAAAGAAAAATGATACGAAGACCTCTAGAATGGGAAAGACATATTGCAGTTGAATAAGAATGGGAAAGATAGAGAATGCAGCTGTCTTAATTGACTTTTATTTTAGAGCATTTTCGAATAGATTGAAGGATTTTTAATATTATTTTATTAAATATTAATAAATGACATAGTTATTATAGATGTTGACTATCGACGGTCAACGATGAATGTTCGTCCAATCCTGGATCCGACATTGTAAATGTACATTATTTTTTACATTTTATCGCGTGATTACAAGTAGCATTATTGAAGTTAATAACAGATTACAAAGGCAATTGCACAGACGAAACAAGTGAAACGGACACAGGCAATCACTTCCCCCATCTCTCATATGAAAGCTAATGTAACCTCAGTAGTCCTCATCCATATCATCCGTTTCTCGTTTTTGGCTTGTTGTCTCTTCTTTTTCCCCTCTCCTTCGAGGGTTTCTTTTCTTTTTTCTTTAATTTTTGAATTTATTTTATTTGTAAGAAGATGCAACAGCAGAGGTTGAAGCAACAACAAGCATTAATGCAACAATCTCTCTACCACCCCGGTCTTCTTGCTCCTCCTCAGGTTTCTGTTCTTTTTAATATTTTGATTGATTGTATTGTTCAAATTAGATTTTGACGTTTGGGATTATTTATTTATTTGATTTCGACATGGAAAATTCTTCGGTTCATTCGTTTTGTAGAAGATCATGTCTGGGGCTTTTATTTTTCAGTTTCTATGGTTTTTCAGAAAAAAATGCGAGACGCGTATGGGACGTAAATATTTGACGAATTATGTTGATTGAATGATTGGGATTCGATTTAAACGAACTTGTTCAAGGGCACAAACAAGAGAAAGAAAAAATAATCAAGACCTGAGCCTCTCTCTGCTTCGTACATTGCTTTATTAAGCCTTCTGATATTTCAAACCAAAAAAAAAAAAAAATAAATTAAATAAATAAATAAATAAATTCAATAGTGGGTATTAAACTGTTTGTGTGGTTATGTAAATGTTATTTTGTTTGTCTGGGTAGTAGTATTCTTTTCTATCTTTTAAAGTTCTTCGTTCAAATACAACTATGGTGAAAAATGTTATTGAATTGTTTTATTATAGGTTTGCAGCTTACCCATTTCTGCTTAAAATTTCGAAGAGAAGTTGATCAATTCTTTACCATTGTAGTTTCATGGATTTCTATTTTCGTGCATGGGAGAATTTTTCTAAGAAAAATTGATCTACACTGCTTAAAATACAATACTTTATGAATCTTTTCCTTTACAGCTTTTAAGGTTTGATGGATTTTTTATAGGGAAGGTCTTTTGGAGCATAATGCATTCATTTGGGGTGCTGTTTATTGGCTGTTTGGGAAAGAACAGATTTTGGAAATTATAACCCATGAATATATAAACTACACACATTAGAATTATAACCCCCTATTCTCGAGCAATAATCTATGACAATTTACTCTACAGATTCGATATATGAGTGTTGGAAAAATTGAAGCTTGTGAGACACGAATCAAAGAGCGAAAGCATGAGGTTTCCAAAATTTAATTTTCTTCTTGATTTTGCAATAATCCAAAATAGGACACAAATAGAGCATGATAATGAAGAAAACCATGCACATACAGATTGAAATTACCTGAATCGCGCAGATTTGCACTTATCTTCCTTTGAATCAATCTACAAAAGCCTCCAACCTCTCAATCTTCTCATGTGCTCTTAAAAGGCAGCTATACAAGTTAGTGCTTATTTGGCAGTGCTATTAAGTGCTCATAAGCTTTGGGTCCTATAGAATGAATAATAAATAAGTAGTAAGTTGTGGTCCTACGAAATGGATAAAAAGTATGCTTGACTAGTTTAAATTATAATTTAAGCTTTGCCAAACATGCTCTTAGTGGACACTCAAGAAAGATGTAAAAATTGTCGAGGAAACTATATTTGCCATTTTTTGAAAAACCTTCCTCCATGGAAACACTTAATAGTGAACATCGCTAACTGGTCACGTGTGTTGTTAAATGGATACTGAAAGATGTGTATTAAGTAGATGGATGCACCATTTCGGGAATATTGGTGGGCCCCTTTCTAGTGTTTATAATAGCCACTGACGTACCTTTGTAACTCTAGATACCCTAAGGTCGACAATCCTTGTACAACCTTTTGTGTAACCCCTATTCACATAAAGTACTCATAGCACATTTGTAATTATAGAGCCACTTAGGAGACGCAATGGACTCTTGTAAATCCAAGTTTCAATTGTTCAAATCTACTTCTAGTCAAAACTAGTGCAATTGATCACTCTTTGAATAAAAGCTTAATTATCGTAGCCCAATAAGCTGATAATTCATAATTAAGATCAACATTCGATCTCCATCAAATATCAACAATTGGAATTTGGTGTAAAATGACCTTTTTACCTCTCCAATTATATCTTTCTCTTTAGGTTTCATTTTTCTCGAATAACAAAATAATTTTTGATACAAACCTACATATAATAAGTTCAAATTTTTTTTTTTAACAAGAACATCAACATAGCTTTATTGGGTTTTCATGCTCCATCAGGGAATGTTGATGGGGTTTGGATGTGCAAACCATATATATAAAAACAAAATCCACGAGTACAAAGTGGAAGAGTGCGTAAACCTAACCTTCCAAAAGCAAAGAAATGCAATGTGTGAAGTGGAGTAAAAATAAGGGAAAATACTTCTTCTCATACAATGCAAACTAGTGAAAATCAGCCCAACGCTCTCTAATGTTAGGGAAACCATAACTATCAATCAGTATGAAGGCTCGAAATTTGCGTGATAGATCAATGAGACCATACCCCTGATGCACATATCCCATCCAATAGATGCAAGTGAATGGGCGACTTGATTTTCCTCACAATAAATTTGGGAGACAAAATCCCGATCTTTAGAAAGATTATGTCAGATCTGTTTAAGAATAATCCGTGTCGCCCATGGACCGCCACCTCTAGTGATGTAGTGAAAGGCCATTGATGAATCGACCTCCAACCAAATATCCGATAATCCTCAATTATTGAATAAACCTTTTTTGTAATTAATATAATTAGGCTTTGAATTTAAATCTCTAGGTGGACATTCCCATCTCTTTAGAGAGTTATGGGTTACATATTGTGAATATATATTCCATGTATTCACAGGTCAAACTTCCAAATCACTAAGTTATTGACTACATTGTAATCTTATTCGTGGATGCCTCCGTGCTTCAGTCATGAGTCAAGGTCCATTACCCACTCAGAATTAAGATGGACTGCATCATTGAATAAACCTAACTGTCATTAAGATAAATTAAATATGCACTAGTATCTCTACTCAGAATTCACCAATTTTATGGTCAAGACAAGCCATCCACCCAATCTTGGAGTAGATAACAGAATAATTGCCCAACTTGGCAACTTTATTTGCCAATACAGAAATAAATCTAACCTTAGTGGAACTATTCATAGCAAATGAGCCATATAGTTGACAAGATTTTGTTTTCTATTTAATTATAGATTTGAGATATCAACTCACTCGCTGAACTTTCTGTTTTCTAATTCTGTAAGATTTTTAATTTTTTTTTTTTT
>CAIGRK010338359.1:0-16564 GCA_903798315.1 Fraxinus greggii | reverse complement strand
CCCCCCCCCCCAACCCCCCCCCCCGCCCCCCCCCCCCCCCCCCCCCCCCCCCCCCCCCCCCGCATTTTTATTTATTTTTTAAAACATGTACTTGGAGCAAAACTCATAAAAAATATACTCTACAGATACATGCAATAAAAGATAAGACTGTCCACATTTGAGCTCCATTTTTATTTATTTTTTTTAAACTCTTGTTCCAAAGTTCATTTTCAACCACAGTTTTCTCCCATAAAATAATTTTACACATAAATCCAAAAATTTTCCTTATTTTTCAACCACACATTCTATATAGTCACTATTTCAAAACCTATTTCCCTTAGAAATGAAGCTCAAAACTATCATCTACACAGCAAAATTAGTCTCCGTCGTCTATCTCCTCCAAGATTCTAGCATGCACGAGCAGTCGATTCAATAATCGTAGACATACATACCTTATAACAACCATTCCGTGTCTGGTTTCCTGAACTTAACTCGGCCTCGGAGACATTAAAACAAGTAACCATTGTTCCCCTTCATGACAGCACACATGCCAGGTCGGCCTATGACCCGTGAAACCCACAGATGGCATCAGGAAGAGAGCATACTTGGAGGGAGGAAGGGAGAGATAGAGGGAGGGAAGCTTGAGTTCAAAAAGTTTTCAAGTTCGAAGAAGTTGGGATAACTTGAAGAGATGGTGAGAATTCTTTATATGAAACCATAGGAAATGCCACTCAAAAAAGAACCATTTCGAAAATAAGAAACTTTTTCTTGAAAGTGTGAAAAAATCGCTCAGCCAAACATGTTTGAAGACAAAAGGGTACTTATGTAATTAAGCTTAGCTGGACATGATCCATATTCTAAAAACAAAAGGGTACTTGTATAATTAAGCTTAGCTGGACATGCTCCATATTCTAAAAAGAAATACTTGAAAAACACAGTTGCCCAAAGCTCTGCATCCACAGGGCTTGAATTGCCAGCACAAATATCAATCAGTATACAACAAAAAGTACGGTAAAAGTTTCAGCCCCGTGCACAAGGCATGTAAATTTAGATGCTTCAAATGTTTTGCCAATGACATAAGCACCCTAGAAAGCATACGAAATTTAACATATGTATGAACTGTCCAGAAAACACAAAGCTCTTAAATGCCATGGTAAATCAAGAACCATGTACCTATCATTTGTAACTGCTAATCGAAAATTCATTTATAGAACTTTAACTGAAACTGCCAGAGACAATTAGTATATAAATGTAACAGGGTAGCAAATGTGTACCTATCTCGACTTCATAAAGACTTGAGGATCTCTTTAAAATTGCAAAATTTTCAAGCCAGTTAACTAATAGGTGTGTGACAACCCTTGCTACATTACGCACTTGTTAAATCAGGAGTGGGGAATGATGCCCCAAAAAACACGGGAAAGAAAAAAGAAACAAAAACAAGTTGTACCAACTGCCAGCTGATTCCAGTTCTCTGATTGGTCAGTTGTATGGAATTACAAAAAATAGGAACAAAAATCTTCCTCAGCATAAAGAATTGCACATTATAAGTTTAATATTACCATAAAACAAAGAAAAAATTAATTTATAATACTTAAGGAAAACTTTACTGGAAGACGAATAAGTATTACACTTGTAACAAAAAGGTTGGTATCATACCTTGAGCTTGAGCAGACATCAAAGAACATCAAAGAATGTCTGAATAATGAAAAAATATTGGAATTTCAATGCATATGCCAGGTTGTGAGAGCGCTCCTCAACCTGCTTGCTTTCATGCTGCAGTGACATTTGCAGATGAATGTCATAAAGTGTAAATCTTGTCCACACCATAAAAACGCTAAAAGAATCAGTTATTCTTCCGGGATACAAGAAACTACATCACAAAAGTTCAAATTTTGTTCGAGCCATAAAACCTTTTAAAATATTGTTTAATCTCCCCGGATACAAGAAATTGTAAATCAAAAGTAACCACTCCTTTTGATGAGTCAATACATGAAATATGACAATGGCAAAGAAAACTAGGCACTACATCATTTCAACTCAACAGAAAACGACAAATAATCAACTTTGAGCGATGTTTCTCGTCTGATAGGAGCTTCAATGCCATCCTTACATTTATGTGAATGAAAACAAGCACAATATGACTCCATCAAGTTAGCAAATTATAATTTCAAATCCCCATAGGTCCATATAAAGATGATTACCAGTATACCACTGTTACACACGATATAAATTAATTAATAGAGGTAAACCATGTAAACCTTTCTTTTTATTTCGTAGTGGCCAAATATGTGAATCTATCTACCTAAATTTCTTTATCATCCAACCATATGGCCTGGCCTCAACAAATTATCTCAGGGTTAACTACACCATATGGAAAAAAGACCAGCGGCAGATAGAGCACTGGCACTGACGTACTACTGCTGCATCCTTCTGATATCTCCCAGATTGATTGGTGCCATCAGAATAACAGATGCACTTCGGACACCATAAAAATCAGTCGAATCCCAAAAGGAATCATAAGCTCCCTAACTAATTTTGATCATATACCAATAAGAAACACAATATGCTCGGTACTTTCAGTAACTGGAAATCAAATATATTGATCAGAACTCTTCATTTATATATGGCTAGGGATGTCAACAAATAGTCAAAAGAACAATAATTAAACAAGCATATCAAATATCAACCACCGTTCTTTTTTAGCATGTTAGAATGAAACACTCTGCTTCAGAGTGTTGAGATTCGCTAAAGCTGGAGAGGTTAAAAAGAATAAGCCTATGTTTGAGCCCACTTCTCCTTCAATTTTTTCCATTCATTTTTCTACAGTACTCATTTTCAACCACACATTTTCCAAATAAAATAATATTACATACAAATCTAAAATTTTTCATCACTTTTTCACCATACANAACAAATAGTCAAAAGAACAATAATTAAACAAGCATATCAAATATCAACCACCGTTCTTTTTTAGCATGTTAGAATGAAACACTCTGCTTCAGAGTGTTGAGATTCGCTAAAGCTGGAGAGGTTAAAAAGAATAAGCCTATGTTTGAGCCCACTTCTCCTTCAATTTTTTCCATTCATTTTTCTACAGTACTCATTTTCAACCACACATTTTCCAAATAAAATAATATTACATACAAATCTAAAATTTTTCATCACTTTTTCACCATACATTATCCCATCGATCACTATTCAAAAACAACTTCTCCAAATAAAAATGGGGGCCAAACACCTTGTAAATTATCAGCACTAGAAAATTAGACCTACGACTGAATGACAAATCAGAATTCTAATTGGGAAAAACCTATATTAAACATGAATAGAGAGAGAATATCTAATCTATAAATACATCCGCGGATTCAGATTTAATAATTACCTTAAGAGTGAAATGCTCTCTCTCAAAATTCTTCAACAATGACAAGCTAAGAATATCCCCTCTGCATTACATCATCATCTCTTGCAAACACAATATGAGGAATAAAATTGACAGCACTAAAGAGTACAAAAGTAAACCATCCTTATGGCCTTCAAAACCAATTTAAGAAAATTGATTATATCGATCCATATAAAAATGTCACATACACGAGTTTCAACTGAAAAGACGAGGGGAGTACATTATGCCAGACCTTGCCATGCAAGCAGTGTCAAAGACACATTTTTGTGGAACAGCAGAGCAGAAGAAGGAAATGTCAGTTTGCACAAATCTGATTCACGAGCAGAGGTAACTGGATTGTATTTCCACCTAATTTTCCAACGGTGCCTGCTAAAAAACAGCACAAGTTTCACAACAATGTTTGCAATCCTTTCAATCCATAGCTCTCACCTCAACTATGTTTGTCTGAGAATATAGCAAAAACTAATGAAGAATAAAGCTTCTGAAGCTGGTCGCTACTCTTGGCAAAATAAACCGCCGCCAGTGCCTAATTCCCCTCGTTGCAACTCCTTCCTCCGTTGCTCTTCTAACGGATCGGGACTCTTCAACAGTCTACGCGTGCGCCTGAAACCCCACTAAAAACTGTTAATTCACTTTAAAAATCTCAAAGAATTCATGACAAAGAATTTCATGTTGACAGGGTGATAATACCTGTCTTGTGCATTCTGAGGTGGAAAAGTAGGCATAAATTCTTTAGACTTGGGAAGAGGAACTTCACGGAACCATTCATGGTTGAGAGCCGCTTCAGCAGTAATCCGCTGCACCGTTACCACATACACAATTAGGGACTGTATTGACAAGATATTTTGCCCCCGTCTGACATCCATTAAAATGAGCTAGTGTTTGGCCCCCTTTTTTTAGAAGAAGTTTTTTAATAGTGATTGATGGGAGAATGTGTAGTGAAAAAGTGATGAAAAATTTTAGATTTGTGTGTAATATTATTTTATTTGAAGAATGTGTAGTTGAAAATGAGTACCGTAGAAAAATGAATGGAAAAAAATGAGAAGGAAGTGGGCTCAAACATAGGCAGAGTTTTTTTCGGGGGAAATGAGTTTTGGAATAATGATTTTTTTTTTTTAAGAATGTGTGATTTTAAAGTAAGAAAAAGTCACAGATTTACGTGCAAAATATATGATTGTGTGAATACGTGATTGAAAATGATTTTGAGAAAAAAGAGTTTTGATTCATTGGATGTCAAACAGGGGCTTTATCATTAAAATAGATGCACAGATATATTAACTATGAAATACCTTCTCGGGATCATAAGTTAAAAGCTTGGTCAACAGGTCAAATCCAGCTTCCGAAAGTACTGGTGACCCAATAAAAGAAGTGGCAGGAAATTTCCTGCGCAAAGAATTGTACCTGAAATGAAATATATCACTAATTAGTAGAAACATAAAATTCTTGTAATGTAACTGAAACTGTCACCCATGAAGGCCAGAAAGCCAGAGCAGAATAACCCATAGCTGGAAGCCTGGGAAAACAGTTGCTAGAAGAAACCATGAATCTTGCGGTCAACTGGAACAAATATTGAATGTGAAAAATATAGATGCTTACTGATGATTGACACCAGTCGAAATTTCCTCATTTGGTTTGCCAAGGATCCTATATATCTGTAGTTATTTAAGATTCAAAAGAAACTGATCAGGCAAACTCTCACTTTATTGGTATAAATCTACTCAATACTTGCAAGAAATAATTAATTAATACAAAATGGTGTTAGTGACATGTGATCTAGCTCTGTTATCAAATTCAGCTATCCACTCAGAAACGTAATAAATATTTAACCAAAGACAAAATGATGCTATTGACCTTTACCTTGTTAAGTTGATCCAACTCTGTTTTCCCATTGAACAAAGGTTCTTTTGATAACAGCTCAGCCATAATACAACCCAACGACCACATATCAATTGCAGTGGAATATTGTTTGGTTCCCAAAAGAAGTTCCGGTGCCCTGCAAGTGAAATTAGAATTCAATTATTCTTTGAAGAGAAAAAAATGTGTTTCTATAATATAAGCCATCAGTTAAAAAAATAATAATAATAACATATCAAACTGTTTACTACCAACAGAGAATAGGATAAGAGGACAACAACAACAATAACTATGATTTCAACTTTGAATCATACAAATTTCCTTCATATAGGAGTGATAATGGCAATGACCAAAAGATGAAAGAAGATGGCAATTGGAAATTTGAAATTTGAATCAACTATAGATCTGCATAGAAGAAAACATGTAAATGCAAAACGATATAGGATTGTTAAACAATGTGATAAATTAATTAGGAAATGAAAAAATATGTGACTGGTACATGCATGATTGGGGAAAAATCTGAGATCAAAAAGAAAATAACACAGAGGATGAAACAAAGATGATGTGATAAAGAGATGCTAACCTGTACCACAGAGTAACCACCAATTGAGTATATGGTTTCAACGGGCTTCCATATTGACGAGCCAAACCAAAGTCACATATCTTCAACTCACCACGATTATTTAAAAGCAAATTTGATGTTTTCAGATCTCGGTGAAGCACCCAGTTATCATGAAGATACCCAACACCCTCTAAAAGCTGGAGCATAAGGCATTTAACTTCACTTTGACTGAATGGTTGTTTGATTGTCTCCATCAATCCCTTAAGATCATGTTCCATGTACTCCATAACCATGAAAATACTGTCAAGATTGCTCCCCACAACTACTTCTTTAACATCCACAATATAGGGATGGTGAAAAGAGAGAAGAATGTTTATTTCCCGAAGAGCTGTCAAAGGAAAACCTTCTCTCTCTTTTTCCATCTTAACTTTCTTTAGTGCAACAATTTCTCCCGTCTTCTTATCTCTGGCTCTAAAAACAACCCCATACGTGCCTTCATCAATTTTGTTCAGTCTTTCAAACTCATTGACGCTCCTGCATCCCTGAAGCATATTCACGCCCCTCTGTAGGGGTAGTGTAGGCTCCGGAGTACCACTAGAACAATTTTGATCCTCTGATTCGGTGTCATAATGGATAAGACTAGAACTATCATAATTGCGGTCCACACCAATCTCAATGTAGTCATTTTTGTCATCATTGTCAGTATAACTATCTCTACTAGAAGACCTAATGCGTTCATCAGATCCATAGGATCTTCCTTTTGTTCTTTCAGAACCTTCTCTTTTGACTACTTTAAGCTCCGGAGTTAGTGATTTTCCAAGTTCCCTTCCTTCAGCAGACCCGGAACCTAAATTCCACTTCTTCGATTTCTGCAAATCCTCATCACCAGAAATTTCGCCTTCATCAGCTGGTGAGTCAGCATCATTTGCCCATCGAGAGGATATTATGGTTCGCGTAGTGGCATTATCGTCATCATGTAGTATCTCTGCTCCATGCTCGGGGACGTCTTCAGGAAGTGAAGAGGATACTTCAGTTGGGGATTCCAGCACAACATCAGGTTCCACACTTATCTGAGGAGGCATCGCTTCTGACTTCTGAACCTTAGTATAATCTGTTGGTAAAATCTGTACAGCCGCATTAGGTGAAGGGTTAGTTGAAATTGACCTTGTCAAAGGAGGTGGAGGAGGTAACTTAGATTCTAGAACATTCCTACTCTTAACTGTTCTACTGACTTCCCTATCGTCTCTATCCCAGACAATAGGAGAAAACTTTCGCTTCTTACTTTGCACCGGCGATGAGTGATTACCATTTTCCCAATTCTTCACTTTACTCCCTTTATTTACCTGAATTTCCAAATTAACAGCCTCATCAGACCCCTCGCTAGACAGCTCCCCAGGCTCTCGGTCCATGGCCCGAACTGAAAATCTGTCATCATTAGGCTCACTACCACTGCTTCCCGAATCATTCTTACTAGAAGCAGATCGATATCCACCATTAGTCATCTCTCTCTCCCTCTCCTTAACATCCCTCTGTCTAATCCTACCTCTATAATCCTGACTATTACGAACCCGGACTTGACCCCTATCATAATATTGATCCCTGTTCCTAAATTGAACATAACCCCACTTAGAATGCTCAATTTCCTTCCTCGAAGCCTCAAAATCAGACTCACGGTCTCTGAACTCATTGTCTCGGAAACCACCATGTCTTCCAGCCGCCATTAATTTTAGACTTCCTAAACCAGTTCTCGAAGGAAAACCCTAACGCTGAATTCCCACAATCAAACCCCAACAATTTTTTCAAATAAAAAGTTAGAAACCCTAACTCACACAACAGAAGAATATATTTGTGTACTTAAATTTGAATACTGATCTCGTGATCAATAATAGATTCAAATACAGAAAAAAGCAAATAAAAAAGTCCAACCAATAATAAAAACTCTCCTTTTCAATTATTTTAGGAATTGAAAATACAATCCTAAAATTGAATAAAAAGGAAAAGGGATAGAAATTACTCGTTTTGAACGTGAATTCTAGAGAAAACAGAGGGTTCAAAAATTGGGGGAGAATCGAATCAAATCGAACAGCGACAATGGCTTTTAGAGGGTTGAAAGAAAAGGAAAGATCCACGGAAATTCTTTTGATGAAATATGATAGTAGGACGATGTGAATTATTTATCTATTATTCTATTCTACTGGCTGCTTTTAAAATTGATCTCACCAAACTCCTAATTTTCGCTTTAAATTTTTAATAACAACATATTTTCACATTGCGTTTCGAACGATAAAAATCAAAAATGACTTTAAGGCGAGTTCGATAGAAATTAAAATCGGATTAAAATCAAAAAATTAACTTTTATTGTTGACTTTTATTAGACAAGTGAGATTCAATAACGGCTATATTTTCAATTTTAATTGACTTTTAATCTTACCGAACAAACATTAAATATATTATACAATTACAAAATATTATTTTATTTAAAAAATAATACTATAAAAATCAAACACTTTCCACTTAAAATTTTAAAACCAATTAACTTTTTTATCTATTTATTCCAACACAAATAAACTCTCTATTTTCCGTCAGCTTTAACCTCAAAATGTCACAAATTTATCAAATGCTGAACAAGAAAAAAAATGATAGCTATCAAGAAAAAAATATGATAGCTATCACTTCAAATCGGAAAGTATATTTATATATGTTTAATTTCGTTTTCGTTAAATAGTATATATTTTTAATCGATAATCTTATTTCGACATATATTAACCTGTAAATAAATATTTTTTTAATGGAACTATAATTTTTTTTAAGTACAAAAATGAAAAAAATTCATCTGTATGTATATTCTTTCATACGAGATTCATGACAATGTACTATTCTTGTCAGCCTTAACAATCAATTGTTAACAGTCTTAGGCAACCGTGTGTTAGGCTGTTAATAGCCAGTCCAACTTTTTTTTTTTAAATAAAATTCTGTTGCCTAGTGGTTGGACCGATTTTTCAACTATTTTTTCTTATAATTAAAATTTATGTTTCATCATGCAGATATGATTAGAATCCCGATTTGTTACTTTGGTGATTTCGAATTGGATGAAAAAGATTGATAGATATGAAAATGGACGAGTGATATACGTGGTGGTATTTCAATTTCCATAACTTCGAGTATCTCATATACGGAGATTTGGATGGAGGGAATCACAATGTCAATGATTTTTGGGACATGGTGGAGATAGGTCGTGAGAATGATGTGGTTATTCTCGAAACAATTGTTCATCGTCGTAATCTCGCTGTTACGCACATAATTCCGTTGGTAGTTCACGATAACGAAAATAAAAATGAATTTATAAATGAGAATTTAATTGTTTTATCACTTCAAAGACATGAGTGGAGTGGGAGTTCGGGGTTGGATCGAGTGGACCGTCTCTAATTCTTCACGTGTGATTCCCGATGATGATGATTTGCATGTCGAGCAACTGTTTGAAGAAAGATTTGCAACTTGATGTGCACCAAATTGCAATGAAATGTAACTTGAGTTCAAATTAAAGAAATCAAACAAGTTCCATTATTCTGGGATGAGATTTGTCAACAGAGTAAAATTGATGAACTTGATTATCAACCTCAATCCATCTGCAACCAGGAGTCTTACTAGTATTCTACTTATTCAATAATTTCCTCACTTTCCACGCTTCATCCCACTTCCCCAACTCCCCATGCAAATTAGCCCCTCCATTTTTAGGATTCATCTCGATCAAATTTATGATCACAAGTTTAGCCATTTATGTACACTGGTGAATCCCATAGCAAGATCCCCATACAACCTTGTCAGGCAGAATCCTTATCCCCCTCACAACATCTTCAAATCGACAAGCTCGACCTAGAAGATTTACCATGCAACCATAATGCTCAATCTGGGGATCTATCCCATACTCCTGAATCATCATTTCATAATAACAACGCCCCTGCTTGAATAACTCTCCACTTATACACGCATTTAACAACCCATAACAGTCACTCCATCTGGCTTCACTCCATCCCCGTGAAGCAGCATATTCTTGATAACACAAATAGCCCCCTCACTCTGACCGTGCAGCGCAAAACAATTTATCATAGAGTTCCAAGAAGTCAAATTCACCTTTTTCATCTAATCAACTACTATTATTGCTATTTTTAAGCTCCCGCATTGCCCATACGTATCAATCGAAGAATTTAAAAGCAACAAATCCAAACCAAGAGCATCATATGAATATACGCACGAATGCTTTTCCCAAGCCGCATCATCCCACAATGCCCAAAAGCAGAAAGCGTATAAACTGTTAGATAAGTGTTTCAATACTAGATATCAGATTGGCGCATACCGTATATGCAGTGAATTTAAACACTGGATTTCCACATATTGGTTTTGCATATGACTTTGAATATAACAGATTCAATGATTTTTTAATTACAAAACAGAATTGCAAAATATCAATACGCAAAAACGAGTAACAAACAAGTAATTGAAAAAGAAAAACGAAATAAACAGTAAAAATTTTTAACCCGAGGCCTGTGTTACATACAGTTTCCTTAAAACAGATTCGCCCCCTCACCGTCTATACTTGAGGTTTAAATCGAGCGTCCGTTTCCCAAAATACAACGGTAAAGCTAGTAAATTTTAAGCACTATAGATACTATTTCGACGAACTGATTTAGTGTCTGAACAATACCACCTCCAAGACTCGGACGGAAATTAAAAATGTATGCAGACAGAACTCCAACTGTATGCAGAAAATTTCCTTTGTGTATTTTCAGATGAATTCGTGTGTCTTTAGAAAAGTGGAAAACGAGACATATAAAGACTTAGCTCTTGAGAATTTAACTTGCACATTCACTTAATGACAATCACCACAGGAGTTTCAATAGTTTCAAAAAATAAAAAGTCGGTCGAATAAAATAAAACAACACTTTGACAAAAACAAAGACGGGTGACATGACTCTTGCCTACTACAACTCTATTTTTCTCTTTACATTCCTAAATTATTCTCACTTTACGATATTTAATATTTTCCACCTAAGCCGATATTTTAACTTTCTACACAAAATTATAATTTTGACTTGAGCATGGAAGCGTCAATCACCATCTCCCCACCCCAACAACGATCGAGCATTCTAACGTGTTCTCTATATCGTGCAGATGGACGGGAACCTAGCTTGTTCAGCTGGAAGCTGGATCGGACAAGATTTTAAGGTGAACATTATGTAAATACAACCAAACATATACTCATGGCTAATCAACAATTAGAGAAGTCTCCCACCTTTCTAACGAAAGAATTAGTATAATTTGTTACATTCACTTCATCCAAATCTATATTTTCGTAAGATATCAATTACACGACAATCCCAGTAAGTGTTTAGATCCTTGACCCCGCAACACCATCAGAAATCGACTTGTTCATGCTACAATAAAGTAATTTGAGGAAACGATAATACGATTTAAATTTCAAGTAATTCGAAAGCAATCTCCTTTTCATTTCGCCTATTTTGCAAATCCCCATTCTGCTTTGAAGGGAGAATAGCCAGGTGCTGGAGAGAGCAAAAGCAAATTTCACAAGCCTGAAGAAATTTTTAATTAAAAGATCATTTTGGTATTAAAATGACTATGTTATGCTAATTCCTTTCACCTTTTCTTATTCCTGCAAAAAAGACAGAAAAATTAGTGACATTGTTCATTACTTCAAAACATATGCAAATTTCATAAACTTGTATAAATATCGGGAAAGCGGTTTATATCCAGGAATAACACGTAGAAGCATACGAGTTCATTTTTTGTATCATACTATGCAACTCGAATACGAAAAGATAACCATACTAAATCAAGCTAATTTTCGAGTGAAAAGGCCACATTGTAGGTATAGAATAAGAAATGTATACAACAACAATAATCAGGAGCCACATTCAGTACAGAGAGAACTAAAAATGAGGCAAAACTTCATTTGCACCTGTTAATTTGACATTTTCTCAGAAAAGCGATTCAAGAAATTTAGTGAATGTCAAGGGATAAATTAACGCTAGTAGGAGAGGTAAAGTAAAATTAACTTCTGCCTAATGTGGTCGCAAATGTTTTGATGTATTGGATCTTTACATGGGTAATGAAGTGGAAAAAAGAATTCATGTAGCTCACTTAAAACTTATTTGGAAACTGTATAGTTTGTGGTTGTTGAAAACATAAAAAGATCATATGGAGTTATTCCGAAACAACCTTAATGGCTCTATAGCTCACTCCAAATTAAATAGGAAACTGTGTAGTTTATGGTTGTTTTGAAAAATAAAAGGACAACATGGACTCCTTCAAAAACACACAAATGCCCCTGTTCTTCCTCTTGACCTGTATTAGCAGGCAATCTCAGTCGCCCGAACCCCAAATATTCTAATTGTCATAACTTAATTGTCAGGTTGTTAACGGGTTAGGGTATTTTGGCTAGATTGCAAAA
This sequence comes from Fraxinus greggii, assembly GCA_903798315.1. Taxonomy (NCBI): domain Eukaryota; kingdom Viridiplantae; phylum Streptophyta; class Magnoliopsida; order Lamiales; family Oleaceae; genus Fraxinus; species Fraxinus greggii. The sequence continues at coordinate 4,303 of CAIGRK010338359.1, read as the reverse complement.
TAAGTGGGGCATCAGCACACTATAAATAGGGGGAGGGAGTTCTATTTTCATTTAGGCAGACATTGAGGGTGAAATTGGGGACAGAGGCCCGCTCTCAAAAGCTGGCCATTTGCTGTAATTCATTTTCATTGTTCAACGTAATTTCTTTATAATTTCCTTTCAATTGTTAAAAAGTCATCACACATTCTTATAAGTTTAATCTTGGAAATGTATGTATTGTTTAGTTCAGGTCATGATATCACAAACGTAAATGAACTATTAGGCATTTCAATCAACATTTTGGAATCATTTCTACACACCAGACATTCCAGACAAGCTTCATGTTAGCAACTTAGCAATCATGGTTCAGATAAAAAACATGATAACTACACATCCGCTGACGATTATAAATTTATGAATCAATAAATGATATAACAGATTAAGAATACAAAAATTGTCATTTGCAGATAGAGTTAAATAATGTAAATATGTTTCCATAAATGCGGTTTCATAAAAAAAGTGTAAAAAGAAAGCTAGAGAACTTACAGTTTTGACTTTGGACTATCAAAAGGGCTCTGTAATGCATCATAGTGACCATAACCATGATACAGCACGCGAATTGGACTTTCCTTCCCATATTCTTGCCCATATTCAGCTATAATTTTGAGGCAATTAGTCTTCTTATCCCACATGTGAACTGTTATGGGTATCCTGAAAATTTCAAGGTGAATAAATTTTCCTTATATTAGTATTGATACCAACTTTCCTCTTCTTCTGAGTTTATAATGAACTAATGCAGTGATTATGAGTTATCTTCCACTGTACCGACTAAGTAGGTGATGGGAAAATCGCTCTATTTAAGCTAACTTTACACAGACTTCATAGTAGGGAGCAAACTGCACAAGGTGCAACTGCTAGTTTAGTCATGAGAATCCAGTGGAAGGCCAAATTTAATGGCAATGGCCAATGTTGGTTACAGCCAAGAGTGTAAAGAGGACACACTAGCACTGGGAGAGTAGGGAAATCCATCTTATATTAACTAAACAATTCAAGTAATGTGGCAGTTAAAGCATAGAAGTGTCTTCATTTATAAAAGCTTCCCGGATTATTGAACAGCTAATGAACTCCTTCCTACATATCAGATTGCTCACTTACTTAGATGTTAGTCTTCATTAAACTATTTGTCAAGTTAAATAATTTGCAGCAATACAGGTTAATTCAGATGGAACCCTTAACTGGAAAAGAAAGACCTACTGTAGAACATGTGACGACATGAGCAGCTCAGGTTCCCCTCCCCAGACTTGGGGTTGTCGCATCTGCTTAACGTAAGTATCAAAATCACCTTCCACAAACCTGAAAAGTCAATAATATGGGCACCTGATTGAGAACAGACATGATGACTTGGAGATGGAAAATACACAAGGTAGAATTTACAAAATATGATTTTCCACAGCATTTTAATTATGTGCCTAATATTATAATCTTTAGTATTATTCAGACTTGAACAGTACAAAGTAAATTAAGGGACTTGACCAATGCGAAGATAAAAAATAAATAAATAATAAAGGTAAAAATTGGAATAATAAACAGCAGACAGAATAATTATTGAATTTTAAAACAAGGATTGATTGTTCAATGGTCTCAATTTTTCAAATCTCCCATTAAAATAAACTTTAAAGAAAAAGCACATAGCTGACTAGTCAAAAAAAAAAAAACTCAAAACAAATGTCTCTCATGCCAATCTAGTATTCGCAAACATATTTTACCATTCACTATCTGCCCGCCGCTTGATAAATTCATCAGCAACCTGCGAAAATAAAAATGCATCCTTTCTTCAGGTGAAAACGGAAATGAAAACTCAAAAATCCATGGTTTCCACATAAAACCTAGGAGCCCTCGTTTGATTGGACTCTCCACTAGAAAAAAACTCGTGACTTGTAAGTCATGAAAATGCCAATAAAGTAAAGGTAGTGATTTTGGAGTACCGAATGTCTCTTTTCTGTACAACTTTATAATTTGACTCATTATCACAAGTAAGCCAGTTATAATCTCTATCAGGCATAAGTTGCCGAGTATGATCATGGCTGTAACAAGAGAGAAAGTTGTCCGTCTGGAGGAAAAATTCCCCAGGCTTAAGGCCATTGGGATAAAAAATGGATGGAGACCTTCAAAAGGATTCTCAAGTAATTATCTTTAAACATTTTGACTTCTTTGTAGTGAGTTTATATTCAGTTGGTGCGTTTAAATGAGATGTATGCCTTTCTTGCCTAATGCAGCATTGTTTCATATTAATGAATTATACATTTGATTAAAAAGTCATTCTCGTAATATCCTATTCAAATCACATCTGTACCAGACATAATCTCAAAAAAAGCACAACAATAAATCTTAGTACTCGTGGAAGAGAAAAAGGAAATATATTTTACTTTTTCTCTAAGCTCATCAGCAAGTTCTCTTTCATAGCTTTCGCTTGGAGACGGCTTCCCTTCTCTCAAATAAGCTCCATGAACTACCGAACGAAACAAACACCTACCATCGCCAGGAACCCCTGCAGCAAAGGAGCTTATATGATCATAACACCACCTTTTTACAAAATACAAAGCCATCATAATACTTTCATTATATCCTACTATATGCTTCAAAATTCACACCTCAAAGGAAACAGTGATTCATAATTTTTTCTCTCTGAATTTCATCTAAAAGTCACATAAAAACAGAATTCTGGAAAACAAGGAGGTTATTTTTGCATACCTGAGCCTAAATCCATGTGAAATTTCAAAAATAAGCAGCGGAACATAAAATTCAACTATAGAAGCCGAGATTAAAACCAAAATAACAGAAATACGCTAAATAAAGTTTAATTCATACGAAAAGAATAAAAAACTATATACATTTCTCACGCCAAGTAAAGTATATTTTAAAAAAAAAACAAACCTAAATTTAAAACTAGGCAACATACAAATGATACGTAGATTTTTACCGAGCAAAAGGTCTGATTTCGGCATGGAAAATATTAAACAACCAAATTTTGGCATATAATCAAGTTTTCCCCATTCGGATTGAGTTTAATTTATTACCTGAATGTGATGAAAATGATAGATATGAACATAAGAGAATCTGAGACTGTAAAGTTGATGATTTGATCAGAGAGAGAGATTCGATGCGCAATTTGATATTTGCAAGCATCGATAAGTGGTTAACAAATGTGCAGTGGAGACGATGACTCAACTGAGTCAAGTGACTCCGATTTGACTCGCTCACAATAAACACGTTTATATTTCATAATCACTCTCTTATTCATAACCATTAAATTTTTTAAATATATATTTTATCAGTTTTTATCAAAAATTATTTATATTGTATTTAAGAAAATAGTTATTAATATATTTTATCGTGTATTTTGTTAACGGTCCCATCTCACTATCATAATAGTTAAGATGTTATATAATTGAAAGAAAATCATTTTTTCAACCCTCGTTTTCAATCATGCATTATAAGCAAATTCAAAACTTCTATTTATTTTTCAACCACACATTTTCTAATATTTTACTATTTTAAAATGTATTTTTTATTTTTTTGAATAAAATTGAGCCCAAACTTAACAGGGGCATAGCATATTAATAATAATAAAAATAATATTAATCTCAGAATATAATAATAATTAGTTAGCTATTAATTTGTTTTTCAAAAGAGGTTCATTAATGAAAAATTAATATTTAAAAATATTTAATAAACATCAATAAATTTTTTTTCTTTTTTTAACCACACATTTCCCAAAATAACCTGGCTCAAACACACTTTAAATGAGTAATAAACGAATTAATGGGATACTAGTTTTTTTAGTCAATTTTATCTAAACAATATAATAAAAGATGTGTTTGAGTCATATTATTTTGGAAGAATGTTTTTTTGGAATAATAGATTGATGGGGAATATGTGGATGAAAAAGAAGGAAAAATTATTGATGTGATGAAAAATATTATTTTATTGAAAAATCTATGATTGAAAATGAATAGAATAATGAAAATGAAAATTTCAATGTAGTTCAAACAACAGCAAAATTAAATTTTTATTTTTTAATATATTAATGATTTTAGGAAAATCTAAAAAATTTTGCATACGCCCACCGTGGGGCTCGAACCCACGACCACAAGGTTAAGAGCCTTGCGCTCTACCGACTGAGCTAGACGGGCAGCTTGAAGGTTACTTCTATAAATTAAATATAAAAGAGAAACTTGAAGTGAAACAATTGCTTACATAACAACATAGTAGAGATTAGTTTCAAAATAACAACATAGTTGAGATTAGTTGAAAATGAGTTATG
>CAIGRK010338308.1:0-10872 GCA_903798315.1 Fraxinus greggii | reverse complement strand
GATTGTCGAAAAATCGTTAGCACTCATACTGGGCATTATCGTCTAAAGAGATAGTCGAACTCTTACCTCGATCAAATTCATTCTTTGGCATTTCTTGTTTCTATTTTACGTATTAGGTAAATCGAAGTTCCGTTCGATTATACACACGGAAAAGGTATGTTATTGTGAATATATTTCAAGTGCACGGTTAAGCTATTATTTCCCAACGGTAATACTACAATTAGGTTCCATGAAAAAGGCAAGTCGCCAATAAGTTTACTATAGTGATACGGAGGTAGAGTTGTGGTGATCAAATCACACAAATGTGGAGCTGTTGTGATTGAGTCACGCAGAAAAATGGTCTTTCGCTTTTATCAAAGATTAAAGTTACTGGACGAGATATGTGGCTAATGCCAAGAAAAATGAAATTCAAATTGTAAAATCAAGTTTGGTGAGCTTTGAATTTGGTTATATCTACTATAATCGAATAGGAGACAATGGAACCTACGAAAAAGATGTGAAAATTGGATGCTGGGGCATGTTCTGAATCTTCCATGAGTCAAGGTAGAGATTATTTGGGTTGAGATGAATATATTAAAGATAAGGGACATAGTGGGCAACATTGAATTGAGAAGACTAGCCCCTATTTGGTAAATATTAAAATCAAATTTGTAGCGCATTTTGATAAACATTGATAAAATATGTGGTTGAAAAGTTCTGTCATGTAAAATGTGTGGTTAAAATTAATTATTGACTTTGACTTGAAATTTAATTGAATTTTAATCCAAACCAAACATGGTAGGTTCCTAAAAGAAGGTCAGCCACTAATTTGAAAAAATAAAATAAAAAATAGGAAACAAGGTAGGTTCCTCATTTATTGATATTGATATCATTTGTAATCACTGTGTTCCCCCACCACAAGTGATGACATATTAATAAAATTTTGGAGGTACTGTCCTCCTTCCACTAAAAAAAACTTCAAAAATCACATATTAATTAAATTTTATTTATAAAATAATTAGTTAAAAATATATTTTATTAATTAAATATATTAATATCACAATTCTACACAAGTTGATCACAAATTATTGAATTAATTTGTCACAAATCAAAAAATATGTCTTCAATTATTCATCGGTCACAAATCACAAATTTTATAAGTCAAAACTTATGTAACGATAACAAATTATCAAATTAATTAATCACAAGTTATTTCTCGATCACAACTTAATAAATTGACAGCCACAATCATATTTTTTCTATCACATAATATATATTAATCATAAATTAACCAAATTAGTGGTCACAAACATCCTCACCCCACCTCACCCCACCAATGACCATCGCACCACAGTTAAGACCACCACCTCCATGACCACAATAACCACCACCTCATCAGACCACACAAAACCATCATCATAGCCACCACACACTACAGCAATCGCAAAACCACAATCATAGCATCCACACCACCACCACCACCACCACACACCATAACAAGCGCAAAACCACCACCACGGCCCTGCACCATTTGAACTCACCGCCTTCGATGTCGAATCTAATCAGAGCCACCGTTGCTGTGTCGTGTTGTCGGACAGGTATGATGCCACCCTCTTAGATTGTGCTACAGGTGATGGTGCTCTCAGATCGTTCTGTGGTGAGATGTCGATCGTTCCGCTTTCAAATGGTCGCGAACGATGGTGGGGCCGCATCAACCCTTGACAGGTGGTTATGGTGGCGCTGCGAACGTTGGTTGCATTGCGCCATTATGATGTAGAGGAAGTAAGAAGTGAGGAGTCGACTGCATGTAGAGAGAAATGAGAGATTGAGAAATAATCAGGGTTTGCGAGGGTAGATAGTAATGGGTGCATATGTAAAATAATTTTTATAATATTATTAATTTTAGAATTTAATTATATCTGATTTTTGAAAGAAAAACTTGTAACTCATAATTATGACTTGAGATCTTGAAAGCACTTAGGGTGCATTTGATTTGCTGTCTTCGAGTCGTTTTTAGTTTTCAATTTTGTAAAACATTTAAAACATATTTGGTATGTTATTTCTGAAAATGTATTTTTGAAAATAAAGATATTTATCTTAAAATTGATGAATTTTAAAAAAATTGAAAAAATAAAATCTAAAATTCAAAAAAAAGTATAATTCTAAAAAATTAAAATTTTGAAAAAATAAATATTATAAAAATTTATAGAAAAAAATTATAAAAAAATAAAAAATAGTTCTATCTCTTAGGGTGTATTTGAGCCACATTATTTTAGAAGAGTGTATTTTGAAATAATAGATTAATGGAGAATGTGTGGTTGAAAAAAGAATGAGAAATGATTGATGTGATGAAAAAAATTATTTTATTGAAAAATGTGTGATTGAAAATAAATAGAAAAATGAGAATGAAAATTTTAATGTGGCTCAAACATGGCTTTAATAATTATATATAAAAAAAATTCAAGACATATTTAAACACACACAAAAATATTTTAAGTCCATGTATTAGTTTTATTTTTATTTCCTGCATTTTGAAATTAATTTATTATTTTTTAATGAGAAAAATATTATGAGATTCATCAATTTTAAAATGTATATAATACATGATGATAAATTGACGTGCAATTATTATTATTATTATTTTTTATTTTACAGAATATTCAAACTTTATCGAATAAAATGTAATAAAATAATTTTTCAAAATTTTAAACTAAGCCTCCATTTGATTCTCATTATTGTAAAATGAGAATAAAAAATAGAGTTATTATTGGGCCCCACACAATAAATAGAAATTCAAAATTGATGGCTTGATATGATGATAACGTATTTCTCATTTTTATGGATGAAAAATGAGAAACAAACGGAGACTAAACAAACTTTTCTAGTTTTTTATTTTAAAAAATAATTTTTTAAAGTGACAAACAAACTCAACCATTAAAACAGACCCGTGAAACATAAAACAAAATACAAACTCAAAACTGAAAATCGAAATACGAACCAAATTCAAACCAACCCTTAGGGTGTGTTTGTTTCCCATTATTGGGAGAAAAATAGAGTAATGAATAATATTTTTTAAAGAATGTATGTTGAAATGTAAAGTAAATTTATTGATTTTTTTTGTAGAATATTTCATCGAGTAAATGTGTGGTAAAAAATCTTACTATTATAAACAATTTTTTGAAATAATGATAGACAAACAGGAGCTTGGTCTTAAAATATTGGTGGCCGACTCAAAAGACAATTAGGTACGGAAGTGCATTATGTGGAGTGGGGCCATCCTCGTCAGCAAATCCAACTAATTTATCCATTTCGTTATCAAATCTGAACCCGTGCTCTAAAATTCTATTTCTGTCCCCGTCTATTGTCCAAATTACCCCCACTTTTTCTACACAATTTCTCTTGCATTATTATTTGTCAAAATCAGATAATAATAATAATAATAATAATAAGTGTAAATTGGATTGCAACCCGTTTGGAATGTTTTAATTTTAATGTCCATTTGAAGTATTAGCAAATTTTGTTCGGTCTTGTATTTCAAATGTTTGTTTTACTGTTGAATTTATGATTTTTAAAACGTGATTTTGAATTCAAGAATAAAGTATTCCTCAATTATGAAGAAAAATCACAATTACTTGTTGAACATTTTTCTCACGATTGTTTTCCAGTATTGAGGATCCTGTCTCTCTCATTTCATCCTTCTGTCTAAGCTTAATATAAGTCGTTAAAAATGAGAACAACTAGCAATGATTTTTCCTCTATATTTTGTTTATGTCATTATAACAAAATGTTATCTTTTCAATAAATTTAAAACTTATTTTAGTTATCTTGATTCAAAACGACTTATGTTATAAAAATTAAAGAGGTAGAATCTATATAAAAAAGATAAGAACGAAAAGTCAAAAGTTAACTAGAATTGACAACAAACTCGAACACCAGGACTAGTCAAGTAAATGGATCGTAGTTGCAGTTTTACATATTTTTTGACAATAAACTTTATCCATTTATTTACTTTTACGAATAGACCAAATACAGTCTTGAAAAACTCTTATTATTCCGCGAAAAATCCAACGAAAGGTTTTGCCAATTAGTAAAGGGCATAAAAACAATTTGAGTGTGTGTTTGATATAGATTAAAATCAGATTTTAAGTGGATTTTGATAGAAGTTTTTGAAATGTGTGGTTGAAAAGATGTGGGATCATGAAAGATATGGTTGATATTAATTATTTGACTTTGACTTATATTAAAATCAGATTAAAATTAGTCCCAAACAGGCCCTGAATAATACTATACGCATATTTTGCATGATAGATGAGTTCATAATCAAGAGTGTAAATGTTGTCATGGGTAGGAAAGAGTATAGGATGGTGCAAACAATTTCTTTATGGTACATAAATAGAGGGTTTTCATGAATTGTCGACATCATAGGACCACAGAAAGATTATACAGTTGAAACACACGGATTCAGTTCTTCAAAACCAGCTATATAAACACCGTTGGTGACTATTGTAGTACCCACCAAACTATAATAACTTCTCCAATTCTTATCCAGATTTTACAAACAGATAGTGCCTGAAAAGACACTAGTTCCATTCTTGTTCCTCAATCTCCTCGAAAATACGACGCCGTTTACTTTGTATGTCCTTCTCTCTCTCTTGGTGCACTGTGTTATTGATTATTTATAGTCCAATAATTGCAAGAAATGTAGACCCGAACGGTGGCGTGTTGCCTCGTCATTCCTTCGAGGATAATAGAAAGTATAAAAGGAAGATTGGAGAAGAATGTCAAAATGTGGAAAATATTTGGGTTGCCCATGTAATTTTTCAAAAGATTTGTGTTACTGTTGCAAAATTATTTGTATCATTCAAGGGTTCATACTAAACACCCCAGATGCCCTAATGAAAATATTTTTTGAGGGGTTTGATTCTCTCCTCCTTTCAATTATATTCTAACTCAGCCGAGTTTTGATGCTAATATTTTTAAGATCTGTTTTTTGCGTAGATTCTTGATTTGATTTTTTATTTGGGTTTGAATTTTCAGGAGAAATTCTGTAGTGGATCTTGAATCTATTTCCATAAATTATAAGAAGAGGAAATGGACTGTGGTTTGAAGCATCAGATGATTTCTCATTCATCTGTTGAGGATGAATGCGTTATGGATATGGGATCTGAAAATTACGGGTATATACATTTTTTTTTAAAATAAATATTCTTGATCTACTTTTTTTTACCATATTTTTAACTTTTTGGCTACTTTTTTTCCTGGATAAAAAGTAATTTTAGCAGCAGAAATAAATTAGGTGTTAATTTTTAGATTATATTGAATAATTTTTCAGCTGCTCGCATTACCGGAGAAGGTGTAAGATTATAGCACCCTGTTGCAATGAGATATTTGATTGTCGGCACTGCCACAATGATGCAAAGGTTGAACCTTTTTATGTATTGCTAATTAGTTTGACGTTATGTAAGAAAAAAATTTAAGATTTCAGAAGAAATTTTTGGAAATAACTCTTATTATTTTGAACAGAATTCAATAGAAGTCGATCCACTCGAGCGTCATGATATTCCCCGTCACGAAATAAAAAGGGTTAGTTTTTTTTTTTTTTGGTTTAAAATTAATGCATATGTTATTATGTGTGCTCAGTGTTAACTTAATGTGGATACAAAGAGGTGTTTGGTTTTTGTAATCCTTTTAATTTAATTTCCTTGTCATATAGAAAAGAAAATGACATTTTTTTCCGAAAAAGAAAAAGAAGAGACGGATTTTCTGTCGAATTATGTCAAAAGTTCAATGCAATTCCGCGTCGAATGAAAGTGTTGTTTGATAGGCGGACAAGCTTCTTATGGATAAGGCATAAATACTTTGTTTTATTTCCTATCCTCGAATTTGTTTGAACATCGATATTACTGGGACTGAGTCAGAAAATTTGTACTGTTTTTGCTAGTTATCCATAAGAATATCTATGTTCCCAAACTTTATTTCCTTAAATTTCACGATGCATCTTCATTTGTCATTCACTAAACAAACATATGATCTTTAGTACATTAATTTTTACTAATTTTGTTATATATATGTCTTCAGGTCATCTGTTCATTGTGTAACACAGAACAAGATGTGAGTTTCATCCTTCAAAACTCATAGATGCTAACATTTGACAATTTACTGAAGTTGTGCTGCTAGACGATTTACTTATTTTATTGATGTTACCAATTTCATTTGCCATTTAGGTTCAACAAACTTGTGTCAATTGCGGCACTTGTATGGGAAAGTACTATTGCTCAAATTGCAAATTCTTTGACGATGATGTAAGGTTCTTGGTTAAATTCTCAAGCATTACTTACTTTTTATCAAGCATCCGCTTGAATAACCCCGTCTTTTATTTCTTTCTTTTTTAGGTTTCGAAGAATCAATATCACTGTGATAAATGTCAAATCTGCAGGTTAAGATCTATTCTGATTGACTTTTTTTTTTTTGAATCATGCTACAAGTACAATATTGATTGACAACATCCTATTTGACATCATCATATCCATCTATTTTAAAAAACTGTTTTCTAGACATGTTAGGATTCTTACAACACATGGTTGTCAGCTATTGTTGTCAACCAATGTTGTACCCTTAGATTTATCCTTTTTTTTTTCCCCATTTGGAAGAGCATGTTGTTTTTTGTTCCTCCCATCTTGACTCAATCTTCGTACTGCTATTGTTTTCTGATAAATTTTCTTGGCATATGAATGCTGTCACGACAATTTTTTCCTACAGAATTTTGGTTGCTTATTTTTTGATGGGCAATTTGTTTTCCACTCCTTTCTTGTGTAGATAATTTCTTGCAACTATCTGTATCTAATTTCCATTTTTTCTTTTGGACTTTTGTCAAAACAGAACTGGTGGCAAGGAAAATTATTTCCATTGTGATAGATGTGGTAAGTCATATATTGTTTTTAAACGAGTTTTACTTATTGATAGTCGGGGTTATGAACCAAGCAGTTAAAGAGACGTGTTTTNTTCTTGCAACTATCTGTATCTAATTTCCATTTTTTCTTTTGGACTTTTGTCAAAACAGAACTGGTGGCAAGGAAAATTATTTCCATTGTGATAGATGTGGTAAGTCATATATTGTTTTTAAACAAGTTTTACTTATTGATAGTCGGGGTTATGAATCAAGCAGTTAAAGAGACGTGTTTTCTGTTTCAGAATGCTGCTATTCAAATTTATTAAAGGAGTCACATATTTGTGTAGAAAGGGCAATGCACCACAATTGCCCGGTTTGCTTTGAGGTAAATATATGACACTGCAGTTATAGTAACAAAAGTATTTTGATTAAATTCCTTTTTAAATTATTTTTTTTTTAATCTCGTAATGCAGTATCTTTTCGATACCACAAGAGACATTACTGTATTGCCATGTGGCCACACTATACATCTCGAATGTGTCAAGGAGATGGAAAGGCATTTCCAGTAAGATTTCTCGTCCTTTCCCTCTATTAAACCACCTCATTTAAAAGTTCAAATTGTGTGTAAATTATGTGTTCCAACACCTTCCTCACGTGCATATTGTTTAAAAAGGATGTTGGTGAGACCTGAACACAGAATTTCTTATTGCCTGCGCTCTAATACAATGTAGAACCGACTTTTGTAAAAGCTTTAGTTGTTTTCTTTTTTCTTTTCCATCAAAGGCATTTGTGATAATGGTTTTAGGCATACAGGTATTCTTGCCCGGTTTGCTCAAAATCTTACTGTGACATGACCCGAGTATGGGAGAAGCTGGATCAGGAGGTCTGCAAATTTACAGTGATCATGCTTTTCGTATCTTTTTTTTTTCTTTTCCTCCTGTACCCTAACCATCTCGTTTTTTGCTTCTATATCCAGGTCGCTTCAATTACCATGCCTGAAATGTATCAAAACAAGATGGTAAGAAACGGAGTCCTAAATTGTTGTAAACCCCTTGTTATGCTTTAATTACTAAGACAACTTGAAATGCGTAATATTTGATGTCCCGGTGATTTAGGTATGGATCCTTTGTAACGACTGTGGAGAAACATCAGAAGTGAACTTCCATGTCGTGGCGCACAAGTGCTTGAATTGTAACTCCTACAATACAAGGCAGACAAGAGGAGGCAATTCTTCATGTGCTTCGGGAATATCAGAAATTGTTAGATGATGATTGGATAAAAGAATTCTTTACCAGTTACTTCTGTACTTCCTCAATGGATGAAGCATTGTATCAAACTGGGTTCGTCTATCTTTTTCATTTGATAGTAGAATATGTAGCATTGTATCAAACTGGGTTCGTCTATCTTTTTCAGTTGATAGTAGAATCCAGTCAAGTTAAATTTCATCAAAATTCACAGGTGCTTTTCGTGTACGCAAGAAGGGTGACATTAGTTAACGTTCTAAATTTGGATATCACCAATAATCAGTTTATCACTTATTTGTTCTTTTAATTAAGAAGAGATGCAAAAATATCTGACTTCAAGTTAGTTGCATTCAAATATTAAAGCAATCACAAATGGGGCTTTAGAGCATTCTCCAATGGTAGTGTAATATAGAGATTTAGATCTTGCAAAGTGGTTGAAAACCTCTCCAATGAAGAGATGCAAATAATATTTAAATTGTATTTTTCCACGAAAAATTTAAAAAAGGAAAAAGCTGTAAATTCCGCAAGAGACATGATAAATTAATCATAAATGCAGCAATAACAAATGAATAAATATTGTTTCTACGAGAACTATTTTTTACTAATAATGTACCAAAATTAACTAATCGTCACTTTATTGGAAAAATCAGTTTGTAAAACTTTGAATACTACCATTTCTAACACTAGAACACACGAGTTCACTATCTAATCCAATCCCTTGGAAGGCGTGCTAAAAAAATGTGTCCTTGAATTTGGCTTTATAAGTTTCTGTTTGTCTACCATTATTTTAAAAAATTGTTTACTACAGTAAAATTCTCCACCACATATTCGCCCAATAAAATATTCTATATACAAACCAATAAAGTTACTTTACTTTTCAACCACATATTTTTCCAAAAATATTATTCGTTACTCTATTTTTCTCCCAATAATGAGAGACAAACACACCCTAGATGTGAACTCTTGGTTGCATACGGCCGACTGCGACTTTGGTCTCTCAACTCATCTTCAAATTTGGTTCTCCAGAGTTTCGAAAATGCTAAAGTTGGTCCCCAAACTCTTCAAATATTGAATATAGTCCCCAAAACTTGTGAATTCATCCACTTAACACTTTCAAAGCTTCGAATCGAGTCTAAACCCACTGTTGCCTCTTCAATTACATCCTTTAAGCTCCAATTATACTCCAATTTTCTTCCCTCCAATTTTCTTCCTTTACGCACCATTTACCTCCATGGGCGTTGGCGTCAACATCATTGTTGGCTTTTGATTGGTTGAAAATAAGGTGTTGAGGTCAGCTATGCCACGTGCCTGTGAGAGATTGGTCAAAGTAGAGATGATGATGTCAACCTAATCATCTTGATCTAGTGGAACTCACCGAGCTGAAGAATAGGTGAAACTGGGGTATTTTTGGGTAAGAGGTGAAATTGCATTCGTTGATTATGGACTTTTATTAGGGATGTTATTGTAGGTCAACCCATGATTAGAAATTCGATATCAACAAGAAAAAACAATCTGAATTTTATTTTATGAATATTCTTTCCACAAGAATAGAATTGTAGCTCTTTTATAGCTGAACATTTTATTCAACTATACATTCTAGGGTTGGACAAAACTTTTGAACCGGATCAAATTGGACGTTCTTCTTATAAATATTTGAATGAGTATCTAAATCGCGAACCAACGAGTTTGGATCCTTCTCGGTTCTAAATAAAAAACCGACGAACCGAATAAGAACTTAATTTCTCTAAATTTTTTATTTTAAAAAAGCCAAATTATTTTATATTTTTCTAAATAAATTTATTAACTAATTAATTTAGTCCAAATGATTTCTAGCCAAACTCAACTTAATCAAATTGACATAAGTTTTACCTAAATCTCTCATTCTGCAATAGCTTTGTTTCTGCCGTTCTATTATTTTAAGCTTGCCATCTTCCTCTTCTTTTAATTTTATCAGTCAAATTTACGAAGAACTCAATAAAGAGAGACGTAAAAGATATCACGGAATTGTTCTACATTATTTTGTAAGAGCTATGATTAAATATGTCATAATTGAATTAATGAAGTATTATTATAAATATAAAAACAAAATAATTATTATACGGATCTCGGAAACGGAATCGAATCGAACTGAATCCGAACGGTTCCATAATTAAATTTGGACTTGGCGATTCTACTTATTAAATACTCGAATATTCGAGTTTGGTTCGATTATCTTCTCTTTACAATCGAATCGAGCTAGATCATGTCCAACCCTAATACATTCTTTAACTACTAACAACTATAACTAAGTACCCTCGGCCTTTGTAACTAACTACCAACATCTTCAATCACTTAACCTCCTTTTCCCTCCCTTTTTGCTTCACCCATTGATCTTGCCATCTCAGCTATCCAGAATTTCTTCCTGTAATTATCTGTTTCTAGTCTTATGTTTTCTATGTAACGAAATCAACTGCATCATGGCAGCCAAAACATGTTTTCAACCACGAATTATCAGCATTAAGTTCGAAAGTGTGCAAAGTTTGTTTATAAATACAGAGCAATTTGGAAAACTAGAAAGTAGGGAGAGAGAATACATGTAGTTACTTTTTGTAAGTTTCTTGTATAGTTGCCATTTCTTGTATAGTTGCCAACTGCCTGATCAGCATGAATTGATTTCCCAACAACAAGAAATATAGGTGCACTTGCTTGGCCTCTTCATGTACATAAATATTTTTGTTACCCCTCATCCTAAAAGGCTCAGGGAAATCGTGCCACGTGGCT
>CAIGRK010338196.1:0-15872 GCA_903798315.1 Fraxinus greggii | reverse complement strand
TTGGTATACATTCTTTCAAAACTCATTTTTAACAACACATTCTTGAATAAATAATATTTTATATCACATCAATAATTTTTCCTTACTTTTTAACCACATATTTTCTATCATATCACTATATAAAATACATAATTTTCTAAATAATATCCATCAAACACACCCTTTTAAAAGTGGAACACAAAACAATTTTTGGAAGGAAAATGATACTAGTACATGGGCCACATTGTACGGCCCCCTAACATGAGCCCTGTAGCTTGGTCCTTTTTGGAATCAATTTTGCGAATTGTTCGGAAGATATTAAAATTGAATTAAAATTGAAAAATTAGTCGTTATTGTTGACTTTTATTAGACGAGTGTGACCGAATAAATGCTATATTTTCAATTAAAATCGGATTAAAATTCACCCTAAACAAGAGCGAAAACTACAAATTTCAAACTGTAAAATTGTGAGTTGCAAACTTGCAAGTCTAGGGGTTATGGTTTATGTTCTCTCGTTTTCAGAAAAAAAAAAAAAGGAAACAAAAAATTGCATTTCTATCATTTAAGCTCGGGTTTCTAACACGCGATTTTAGATGTAAAAGTACGCACCGCAGATAATTTGAACAGGACGAGGAGAGTATAAAGTGGGTAAAGGAGGTAGCCAAATATTTCCCGTTTATCTGTTTAGCGCGCTCGAACAAATGGCGACCTCAATTTCCAATTCTCCATGCTCGTTGCTCTTTCGTCCGCCTTCCTCGCAAGAAAAAAGTAATTATCTCACCATCTAATTATGCGCACGTATACATACAATACATACACTCGAGTAGTGCGCTGTGCGCAGGATGCAATGCACGTGCACTTTATTTGATTTGAATTATATGGAAAATGAAATTCAGTTTAAATGGGACTATAATGTGAAGATATGGAATTGGAATCGGGTTCTAATTCTCATGTTTGGAATCTTAAGAATATTCGGAGTGAAGGGAATCGAATGATCACTGTTTATGCCTTTAATTCGCACTGGTATTTAACTGCACAGATGATTTCTCCGTTCAAGTTTAGATATAATTGTGTAACTCTTCTCTCCATTCAAATTTATGCTGGACTAATCTTTTATTTATTTGGTTTATTGGGAATAAGGTTAGCTTCTTGTTATTTCATTGATTAGGAAACAGTTGGCTGTATTCAGTACTCTTAATATACGTTGGATATTTGGATTTGCTTTGTACATAGAAAAAATTGGTAGACCTGACTTTTTATGTTTCTTTTTTCTTCACTATCACGTGTCAGGATATCATACTTTGAGAAACCCGATTTTGAGAGTTTTAGAGTCTAAAGTAATCAGTAAACCGAATCGAAGAATGAAGGCTTTGCGAAACAATAAATTTAATGCAGAGGTTGATCTTGAAGTTGGGAAGAAACTCTATCTTGGCATGGACTTTGGTACTTCTGGAGCTCGGTATGCTCTGATTGACAAGGAAGGGGATGTCCATGCTGAGGGAAAGAGAGAGTACCCTTTGCTTATGGTAAATTTTCTGTCACGGACGCACTCTGGAGTTTCAAAATGACTATTGTTGTGATTCTTTTAATTGCTTGACATTCTTATCCTTATTGATGATGTTTGTTAGGTTATACTTTCTTTGCTATTAAACCAATTACACATATGCTCTGTCTTTAAGATGAACTTACAAGCTCGTTTATGTTCTCTAGAAAGAGCGAAGAAACAGTAGATTGGTTGCAATCCTGGAAAATGACGCTATTTACACTTCTTAAAGATGTCCCAGTTAATCTTCGCTCAATGGTTGTGTCTATTTCTATTGATGGAACTTCTGCGACCACTATCATTTTAGATAGGTTGGAACTGTAACCTTTGCAAATCCCTATCGACTCTGTTTCTAGTTAACTTTACTACTGCCCCATTTAGCTTAACATAAAAAATCGTTCCTCAATGCAGCAAAACGGGTGAATCCTTATGTAAACCTTTTCTATATAATGAAAGTTGTGCCGATGCTTTGCCATCAGTGAAGTCGATTGCTCCTGCTAACCACACTGTTTGCTCTGGATCTTCTACACTTTGCAAACTTGTTTCTTGGTGGAACTCTGACAATTCAACTAAGGAATCAGCAGTATTGTTGCATCAAGCTGACTGGTTATTGTGGCTTCTTCATGGCAAGCTTGGAGTGTCTGATTATAATAATGCTTTGAAGGCATCCTTGAGTTAACCCTGCCATTTTTTACTTTTCTTTCTTTTGTCTCAGGCCAATTAGTATTCACGTGCCTAAGGACACTCAACTGACCAATTATGATGTGACAGGTTGGCTATGATCCTGAAGTTGAGTCGTATCCCATATTCACGGGTTTTACCTTCTATACAACCTCCAGGAACTGCTATTGGCGCCTTGAAAGAAAGCATCAGAACTGAGTATGGTACGTTTTTTATTTGATTTGTGGCAGTCAAGTTCAAGGCCATGAACTTGTTTTGAAAGTTGTCCTTTTCTTTGTACACTTAGCAGTGATATTTAACTTACCACCTTACCAATTTCACGTAAAGTATCTATATTATAGATAACTTAACTTACATGTAGTATCTATTTGCACTATAAGTTGTCATTTGATAAATTTATCAAGTTAAATATTCCTAAAAGAGATTTGGAAATTCTCACGGCACATCCTTACGCAAGCTAAGCCGGCCACAAAATTGAACTTTTGAAGGATGTTCCGTTTGATATTATAATAAACTTGCTTTATCATCAGAATAATCTTTTGCGCCTAAAATTATACAGTTAGATTGTGCTATTCCAAACCCGAGTATTTACTTTTTTCCCCAAAAGACGTCCACTCACAATGCCTTTTGCATAACAGGGGCTGAAATCATTATTTAAATTTGTAATTTGAACCTTTTTTCCTGAACTTCTAATTCAATGCTTTTGGGCTTGAAACTCTAACTATGTACATCTTCTTGGTAGGTTTCCCAAAGGATTGTATTATTTGCACCGGAACCACTGATAGCATAGCAGCCTTTCTTGCAGCACGTGCTAGTCAACCTGGAAAAGCTGTGAGATTTTTATCCTCCTCTCACTGTTGTAGTTTTGGTGCATTCTAATTAGGCTTCTAGACCCATTTTCTTGCTTAACGATCAGGTCAAGTTAAATATCTGGTAGATCAATCATTGAGTTGAATGAGTTATTCTTGTAATTGTCTTCAGTTCATTGTATCCCCTAATATCAACATTACAATATGATCTGATTATGAGCATGCTCAGATGAAGCACTGGTTATTTTTGTAACGTACCACTGTTTCCTACCTCTTCACATAATTTTTGCGCTCGCGAACAGGTCACATCTTTGGGATCGACTCTGGCTATAAAACTACTAAGCACCAGAAGAGTAGAAGATGCACGTTTTGGAGTGTACAGCCACCGCCTTGATGATAAATGGCTTGTTGGGGGTGCTTCAAACACAGGTGGAGCTGTTCTCAGGCAAATCTTTACGGACGAGCAGCTAGAGAAATTAAGTGAGCAGATAAATCCTGCAGAAGCCTCTCCTCTTGATTATTATCCTCTGCAAGGTGTTGGAGAAAGATTTCCTATAGCAGACCCTAAAATGGAACCAAGGTAGTTTGAATGATGCTATATATCATTATGGTTATGGAATATTGGTGATGTGATAGTTTATGTGGAATAATAAGATTGGACAGTTCAAGTTTTATTTTTATGAGTGAGAGGGGGAGGAGAGAGAGGGGAATGTGAGGTATAATAGGTTGCTACATCACCGATGTTTCTTCATCATAATGATAAATAACATTATTTAGATAGTTTTACTTCATTCTTCATTCTATCTTTAAGGGTACATCAGATATACTGATAACCCAAGAGTTAAAAAGAGGATGATGGCATTATGGGGGACTGGGCTTTTCCTCAGGTTCAGTCTTTCTTTCCTCTTTTAAACAGTAAAGGGGGACTGAACTTTATACTACACAATTTATAGTGAGATATTCGTTAATCAATTGAAGTCGTTGGCTTCAACATCAAGTTTGGCTCAATCAAAATTTTGATAAAATTATTAGAGTCTGATATGCCCCACAATGTTAAATAAATTTGTGCTTCTACCACAGCTTGTCCCAGAATTTATTGCACGGTGAAAGGAAAGCCAGATCTAATGGGAATATATGCTTTTGGTGTGCTAAACAAAATAAATACTAGGGTTGTGAATGTTATAATCCTGAAACCAAGGATCATTATTTTAATAGTGTTTATGTGGTTCTGGATCTAGGCTACCTCCTCGAACAAAACAATGAAGCAAATTTATAATGAATCTAAGTTTAAGCTATTAGTGAGGGTCAAATATATATTCCATTTAAATCTTATCCTAATTTATTAGTTTCTCCTGGTTTTGTGAATGTAAATAATCCTATTAAACACTTTATTTAGATCTTTATAAAGCAGTTTATTTGGGAAAATAATTAAAACTTTAGGTCCAATGTAAAGGTAGAATATTTGGAACCTCGTTTTCTTGCATGGCTTGTCCGTGTTTTGCAAGTAATATCATTTTTCCTCCATTAGATTCATATTTTTGGTATTTCTTCATTGCATTATTGCCATTTTCAGGTTGCATCCTCTCCCAGCAAGTGATGTTGAGTACTTGCATCGTATTCTAGAATCCATTGCTCGTATCGAGGTAAAAAAAGCCGACTTCTACTTATTTTTCTCTTCAGGTTTCATACAATAGCAACGAGCTGATCAAATATCTGGTATTCACGTCACTTAGGCAAAGGGTTACAGCTTACTGAAGGATTTAGGGGCTACGCCGGTTGAAGAAGTTTTTACAGCTGGTGGCGGGTCGAAAAATGAGAAATGGATCAAGATCCGAGAGAGAGTTCTGGGTCTGCCTGTGAGCAAGGCACTTCAAACAGAAGCTGCCTATGGAGCTGCATTATTAGCAATGAAGGGTGCGGCAGAGTAGCAAGGTAGTCAGACAGCACAAAGATTGTTCTCTATGAAATCATGTTCACATATTCAAGTTGTTCTTGGAAAACTGTAGTTATTAACTTATCTATCAATTCATATTAACTCATTGTTGTACTATTATTTTTTAGTTATGTTGCACGTGATACAATTTGTAGAATATTGGGCCAGACGACCAGTATAGCTCCCAATATTTCCATTTCTAGTTCTCAAAACAATAAAATTTTAAAGGAAGTATAAAATTAAAATAGGGGTGTTCCGAGAATCGAACTCGGGACCTCTCGCACCCGAAGCGAGAATCATACCACTAGACCAAACACCCGCTTTTGATTATGATTCGCTCTCATAAAATATATTCAGAATAATATTATCCCCAACAACAAAAAGAACACTATTTCATAGCAGCCTGGGAAAGAGCAGGCAAATTCAACTAGAAATGGGGACGTTATCTTCCTCCTCCGCTTCCCACCTAATACGCTGCCGTTTCATCCTCCGGCCGACTCTTCCCTATTTTCATTCTTCATTAAAAAACAAACAGCCCCTTATCCTTCCCCTCCAAACTTCGTCGTCTTTTTCCACCCGAAATCTCGCCGCCTGTCCTCCCATCTCCACGCGCCGCCTCTTCTACTCTTCCACTCCTCTCTTGCACGAGCTCTCCAACGACAGTATTGTTTTTCATAACGAACAAGACGATTTTGATGAGAATGGAAAATTTAAATCGAAGATAGATACTGGGAGTATTGCCGTTAAAGAGGGCATAACGAGGGATTTGGATTTGAACGCTCAGCGTATAAAGTCATCTAGTTCGAAGTTACCAACTCTTACTGTGAAAGAGAAAAAAGAATTGGCATCGTATGCTCACAGTTTGGGGAAAAAGCTTAAATCTCAACAGGTGGGAAAGTCTGGAGTGACAGACACCGTCGTCACCGCATTGATTGAAACCCTTGAAGCTAACGAGCTTCTCAAGGTACATAATTTCAGTTGATGGTATATACTTGTGCTTTTCTTCGTTTTAATTGGCTACATTATCGTGTTTACTCGTCAGTGTAGGGATTTTCGCATCCATTTATTTATTTTGGTTTTGGGTTTAAATTTCCCTGTTTGAATCCTGTAAATTAATCACTGGGTAATTGAAAGCTACTTGTGGACTGAAGGTAGGGGTGTTAAATGGGTGTGTTGAGCCACTCGGTTTGCCCCACAAGATCACCCCCCCCCCCCCCCCCACCCCACCTTTTTTTTTTTGACAAAAAGTGTATGGGCTGTTTGGGTAGGATTTTAATCTGATTTAAAGTCAAACAAAACCATATCTTTCATGGGTCTCACATCTTTTCAACCACACATTTCAAAAACTTATATCACAATTCACTAAAAATCTAATTTTAATCCCTTCCAAACACCCTCTATATTTTTCTATATTTCACGAGCGGCTCACATGAGCCAACAAGCTCTCATGGCCAATTGCTGCTCGTGCTCGTAGGGCTGGACAAAGCTCTAGAACCAAATCGTACCAGAACTGAGCGATTTTTCTTAAATTAAATACTCGAACGGGTATCTAAATCAAGAAGTGACGGGTTCGGTTCGGTTCGGTTCTAGATCCAGAACTGAATCTCCCAAATTTTTTAATTTTATTTTTTAAATAAATTGCTAANTTTTCTATATTTCACGAGCGGCTCACATGAGCCAACAAGCTCTCATGGCCAATTGCTGCTCGTGCTCGTAGGGCTGGACAAAGCTCTAGAACCAAATCGTACCAGAACTGAGCGATTTTTCTTAAATTAAATACTCGAACGGGTATCTAAATCAAGAAGTGACGGGTTCGGTTCGGTTCGGTTCTAGATCCAGAACTGAATCTCCCAAATTTTTTAATTTTATTTTTTAAATAAATTGCTAACTAATTAATTCAGTCCAAATCCAAAATATGATTTTACTATTTTTAATTTTTAGCGAAGTCCAATTTAATCAAATTGACCTAAGTTTCACTCAAATTCTTATTCTACCGTAGTGTCGTTTCTACCGTTCTATTATTGTGAATTATCCATCTTTCTCTTCCTGTGTTTTTAATAGTTTAATCTATGAAGAACTCAACAAAGAGAGTTGTAAAAGATATCACGAGATTTGACTACGTTAATTTGTAAGAGTTAAGATTGAATATGTCATAGTCGAATTAATGTAGCGTTGTTATGATATAAAAAAAAAAATTTATTGTATGGAACCCCTGAACCGAATAGAACCGATCCGAACCCGAACAATTTCATAATTAAATTTATACCCGACGGTTCCATTTACTAAATACCCGAAAATTTCAGGTTTGGTTCTGTTTTCTTTAGAACCGAACCGGACCATGCCCAACTCTAGCTGCTCGGCTCATTGTTCAATAAGTGAATTATCTTCTTATTAATTTATCAATGCTTGCGACAGCTTAAAATACATTCTAATTGTCCCGTGGAATTGGATGACGCTGTGAAGCAATTAGAGGAAGCCACTGGTTCTGTCGTTGTCAGTCAGATCGGTAGAACTGTAATTCTTTATAGGCCGAGCCCGACCAAGCTAAAGGAAGAAGAAGAGAAGAGGAGACGGGCTCAGAAGGTTTTTGCTAGAAAACAACAAGCATTGAATCGATCATCTCAGGTTCTCATGACATTCTTCATTACTTTATGTTTTTGTGCGTGAGAAGGTTTCTGACTTGGTGGCACTTGATGAAAATTGCAGAGTAGAAGACCGATGGCGGTGGGAGCTCAAGAACAAAGACAACATGGTCGTGGTCGGCGTGGAAGTAGCAGATATTGAAGTTTTTTCATGTCGCTCCATCACCTCTCTACTTGTTATTCTATGATAGACCCTTTACGGTAGACAATTGGAGCGGAGAAATTTTGACAATTGGGGTTTTCCATGACAAATAGATATTCATAATGCAGCAAGAATTGAATCGTAATTGCATTTATTCATGGGCAATAATGTGTATTCCTCGATGCAATTTGTATCGTTTCTATTGCCTAATACAATGCATTTTGCTTCTAAAATACGAGAGCTATTCCTATTGATGCCAATCCTTCAATTATTCTTGAGGTTTCACAGAGAAATAGCTTCAATGGCAGAACAGGATTCTAGTACGGATACCATGTACAGTGTCTATTCAGGATATTTGACTTCATAAACTATACAATTTTCAGCTTCCCGACTTGACAACAAGTGGTGTCTTCAGAATAGAGAATCCCGTTTGGTAATGTGAGGCGATGTAGTGCAATAGAAAACCGGGCCTGGAGAGAGAGAAGGGTTATTATCCAATCAGATGATTTGCGAGACTGTAAGGTGGTAGAAATATTGTAGCTGTATCCTTACCCATTGAAATGCAACGAGTACAAACCAACACCCAGTTAAACCATAACCGCTTCTGCTCAACAGCTATGGTAACGAAGTAGAATGTCGTTAACGAATAGGTAAAAAAAACAGTAAATTTAAAATAGAAATTTGAGAGCAGTACTGGACATGACTAAACATGAAAGTAAGATTTTAACTTTTTCTTTTTCTAAGTGATGTCCAATCTATTAGAGAAATTGGAAAACAAAAAGAAAGAAAGAAGCAAAAAGGGAGAGTGAAGAAAAGACGCGAAAGGCAGGTAAAATAGGGAAGTACAGGAAATATCAGTCGAGCAGTCAAAACAAGTAAACAAAAACAGAAATCACATACTAGCAGTAGAAGAGTGCCCAAACAAAAGATCGTGCTCATTGACATACTAATGAATTTTAAGTCTCGTCCAGCCTGCAGAATTAAGAAGCATCTAGGTCAGAATTCTGGTTTCTCTGGATATTTGATATCCATAAAAGTAGAGACAGCAAAAGTCAGTGAATAAACTCAGAAGACGAGCAAAAGCGATGTTACAGACAGGAAGAGTCTGAAACCCAGAATCACGAATTGTGTATTCATACTCCCATGTTTGTTAGAGATCACCATTTCCTCAACCAATTTAGAAGCGATTTGATGAAAGTGGGTAGAATAAACTTCATCATTGGCTCAAAAGCCCAAAATGTAACTCGTGGCAAATTTCTCTTGGCGGCATGGGAAAGGAAATAACAAGAAGGATGAGATAGGGCCAACTTACCAACAATGTGCCTTCAAGGCTATGAGTACTAGGCGTGACACACAGTGCAAGGAAGTATGGGATCAACACCTTGTGCATCTGCATCGTTTAAGATAAAACTCAGTTGTGACAATTCCAGTTAATCACAAAACATAGGCATTTTTGTAAAAACAGAGCAACCCAATCATTTACTAACTTCTGCAATGAAAACTTGCCTCCCAGAGAAGTAAACCAACCTTTAGTCCACAAAACCGCATGTTTCAATAGTCATATTGTTCAATTTCCAACATACATTACCTTCACATGAAATCTAGAGAACAAAAGAAGAGCAACTGACCTCCTGTACGACCTCAGGATCAGAGGAAAAAAGTTTAGGGAATAGCCATGGAACTGATGTTCCGATAGATCCCAATATCAGTCCGCATAATGCACCAATGATGACCAGGGACTTCAATAATGTTCGAGCCTGTTATTTACATTAAATTGTTCAGAAGAATACTTCAATATCAGAAAAGACAAGGAAAGAAAATACTTGACCATTATTTTCAGGAAATTCCAGTGGAACGAACTTCTAGAGATTATATGAACCAAACATGAATCTTCCCGTCACTTGTTATAATTACTACGGAAGTAACGTGACTGTTAAACTTAGGAATGAAAAGCACAACCTTTGCTAAACTCCGATTAGCTCCATACATCAGTTCAGGCATAAATGACTGAGCTGTTTGAGAGAGAGGCTCACCCCATACAGTACACATGCAATACAATTGTATCATGACCTAAAGAAAGGGCAGTTAGCAACAATTTCCACGAGTTTTCTGGAAAAGAAACCGCGCCCAGAGGATAAAAAGATTATAAGTATGGAAAAACTTAACCTGATGAGCTGCAACAGTTCGTGTGCCCATTGATGTAGCGAAATAGACGAGTAGAGAGTAAAATGCTACCTGAACGATGATAAGTTAGACTGATGATACGATTGTTCGGAAAAAAGCAGCAGCAGCAGCAGAATCAAGAAAGGCATCACCACAAACCTTTGACATCATCGTAACAAACACTGGAGCTGCAAGCATAAATATCTGAAGGAGTTCCTCAGGTGATGGAATAGAGATGGCAAAACCATTATATCCTTTCTTGTTTAGAGCTTTAATCATCACGTACCCCGCAACAACCTAAGATAAAACAGCATTAGAAGAAAAGTGAAGTGAACTAATTTTGTATCAGTAATAATGTCTATGTTCAGCAAACCTGTGACACCATTGTAGCCCATGCCGCTCCAGCAATACCATATCCTAAGAATCTGCATAAGACTATGTCACCAATGCCATTAATAGCGCTTGCCACGGCCAAAGCCTTTAAAGGCCCCCACGAATCTTTCATCCCTAAGCTGTTCATAAAAAAAAAAAAAAGACAAAAGTAAACTTATTTAGAGGACAGATGAGTTTCAAAATCAACTTATTTAGAGGACAGATGAGTTTCAAAATCATGAATTTTTGGATGATACAAGTTGGAGCAAAGCTTGTTTAATCAAGTGAGCAAGTTAGGATATACACATTTAACTTCAAGTTACATATCACACCAACTCTTTAACAACTGACATACTTGGTGACTCTTTAAGCCTTGGAAGTAGTAGAAAAGTTTCAATAGGCAGAGTCTTAGTTTTACGAAACAGCGCACTGATAGAACACAAAACCATAAGAATTTGTGAAAAGGGTCATCCACAGGAGATACGATATGATTACATTGAAAACAGCTTCTCAAGAGAAAATTATACAAGCCCACATATAAGCGAAGAAGACAATTAAAAGAGAGACATTTGCTAAAGCTGAATTCTGATAGTACAACTTTGTGACTGGTAAGAAAAATTGGGGAAATTTGATAGCTAGTGTAGGAAAGTATTAGAATGTCATATAAGAAAAACCATAAAATTAAATGAACAATCCTGACTCCAACATGAATTGGGGACAACATGACCGCAAATCTAGAGAAAACAATACAGAGCACAATCAGCAAATAAGTCTAGAAATGGCTGGTGTGGACCTGGCACTTTGAGCAACCCATCCAATCAGCACTGCTGGCCATGCTAAGCCTCGAATCTGGTAAAAGGAACAAGAATTACTTGCAAACAAAGAAAAACTGATCCAAGGAGTGTACATTTTTGAGTTACGCTATCTGTACAGATTATCTGTACAAACAGCTTAACTGTACATTTTTCTCTAAAATTAGCTAACTCGTAACAAGGGGTCTCTAGAAATTGTTGAGACATTTTTTCACAGTAAATTTGAGAAAAATCTCGAATTGCAAAAGGGAAAATAATTACTTCCAGCATGCAAAAATGTGCAATCTCTCGAAGCAATTGGCTACGTGAAGTTTATAGTCCGATGATTCTATTACTCAATGGACACTAAGCACCTTAAGAGTTTAAAAGTATTTGCACGAAAACAAATCTTTAAGCATTTGCAAAAAGTGACTTCTCTCGAATGAAACTTCATTTTGGCATTCTCTTTTCTATATTGGGGGGCGGCTAATCGAACTGTCCCAATCCACACAATCATTCCACATTAACACCAAGTAACAGCATGCATTGGCCACAAAAATAGTGCTGAAAGAGTAAAGAGCTTGCTATTCAAAAGTATTAATATCAATGCCACCAGAAGAGGTATTTTATTGATACTTTAGTACCATAATAAAAGAACAACATAATTTACTCATAAACCAAACAAAGACATAAAAACAGAACTACACTATTCTATGAATATTTAACAACTTAGCTAGAGATGAAGTGAACCTGAACATATGTATTTGCTGCAGCTATGATCTCTGCATTATTTCTCCCGATAAAAGCTGGAAAGGAACAATATACAATATAATCAGCAATAATATAATATGATGACTGCTAAATAATACATTAGAAATGCTACACTGCACTTGATTTCCTATTTACCAGTCAGAGCTGAGGGGCCATAAAATCTAGTGAAGAAAAGCATCAGAAAACCACAAGCCAATCCAATGAACAACAAGATAGAAATCTGATGCTGCACCTCGTTTTTATCCTGCATTTTTAAACTATATATTTTCATATAAATATGCCACTTGAACATAATCAGAAATTTCAAAATTCCATTGCTACAACTTTAATAAATCAGTAGGTATTATTTGGTAACTGACCTGTCTAGCAAGAGATGTAGCTACCATATTTGATGTAGCAATTGATAAGAACATGAAAACATAACTTGCATTATCGCAGAACACTGTTCCTGGCCCTGCCAAATTCCCATGAACAAGAACAAAAATCCAGTTCATAATCAAAATACTGATAAAGAAATGGAAAAATCATCGAGTTTATACCTAAAGCTGCAAGCTCAACGGAGCTGCCTTGGCCAATAACAGCAGTGTCAATGAGACTCATCAACGGCCCGCATATCCAAAGCCCAACTGCCGGTCCAGAGAACTTTACAATCTCCACCATTTGACTCCATATGCTCTCATTCTCTGAAAACTCCTGTATTTCAGTTCTAGCAGACTCTTCAATAAATGGCATTTTCTCTACTATTTCTTCTTCCTCTTCGTCTGTAACTTGAGAAATGCTTTGAGCATTCTCTAATTCACGGATTGGACTAATGCAATTCGTTATTAACCTATTGCTTTTGGGATTCAAATTTCGGTAACTAGTTTTCGGCAAAATAATTTTTCGATCGAATTTTTTATTGAGGGTTTGGAAACCAGGAAGTTGAGGGTGGTAAGCTAGGGTTTTGAGATTCATGTTCCTTAAAAAATTATAGGGATGACTGTAATGCTAAGAGAATGGGATGAAGAAAGAAGGAAAACTGTGAGTAGGTGGAAAAGGTTCACGTGTTTTAGCAACTAATAACTCTCTCTCTCTCTCTCTCTCTCTCGCTAATTATTTTTTTTAGCCAAAAATGCAGAAGAAAATAGAAGGGAAAAGAAATGAGATATATTTCCTTTTCTAGTTTTTTGCAAAAAAAATGATGGGAATTTGCCCTTCTTTTTTCAGATTTTCGAGTTTAGGACTACTTCTTAATGACATAGCGCTTGTCACGTGGTCATGCTTCTCGACAAAAATCGATTTTTTTGTGATAAAAAGCGGCCCGTCAATTAATTAAATAAACTTTTTTGACAGGCAATTTACGACGCTAAGGATAACTTTTCTTGAAACTCATCAACCATTAATTGGTCAGAGTATTGTTTTCTTTCTCTTTGAATAACGTTGAAGTGCGAAACTATCTTTGGATGAGACAAGTACAAGGCACAAGGTTTAATTGGTGATTGACGGTCATGTGAAGAATTGGTCGTCGTGCCCTATAACGTTATGAATTTTGGACATTATTTTTTTATTTTAAAGTCTTAATATCAAACTATCGGAACTTGGAAATAATCTCAACCAAAACAAGCTTAAAATTGACGTCCTCGTATCGTTAGTGACATGCTGAATTCATGTTACACGTGCATTACATTGAATTATAAAAAAAAATTCATAATTTATTCTAAATTACATTTTTGTTACTGTTGTTACCAACGGAACATATGTAAAGAGAAAAGGAAAAATAAAACCAACGTGTAAGTCGAAGATTGTTATATGCCTGGGGAATTTGCTACCTATTGGAAGGGTTAAATGAGATTTATTTGGTTCGCTATAAAGTATCAAAAACAGCTGTATTGTAAATGTTCTATGGGCTTGTTTGGCAATTCTTTTAAAAAGTCAAAATTACTTACGTGATTAAGAAACTGATTTTAAATATGTTTGGATAATTTTCAGGAAATGTTTGTCGAGATAGAAGAAATTTTAGAGAAAGTTGGATCAAAGTCCCATTTGACAAGACTTTTGTAAAATTCAAAAACTGTTTTTAATCATGTTTTGGATAATTATCTTGAGGGTTTTATTTGACTAAAATAATTTTTAAAATAAACTAGTCTAATAATTATTTTTTGAGGAAAAACTTGAACAAAAAAAAAAAAAAGATGTAAAAGTAAAAATCATGTCAAACAGAGTTTAAAATCACTTTTTAAGCTCCTAATTATTAAAAGGGCAAAATACACGCTAAACGGATCCTTTAATAGATTGATTAACAAAAAGAGAAAACAAGCAAAATTGCCGCTGTATGTGAACACTGGGCTAGTTAAGTACAAATTTGATGAACTAATAGTGGGCTTCTCTGTTGAAAACCTGGGCCTGATCCAAGTTTGGGTTGGGACGGGATGAGAAGCTAACTAAAAGGTTCGACTAGGCTTTTAGTGGATCGTACAGATGAAAGATGACCCAAAATTGGGAGAATTTTTTTCACACTAATCAATTCATTTTTCATCAAAATAAAATTTGGGAAAAATACATAACTACAAATATTGTAAGATCCACTTTCAAAAATAAGAAACTCGTGAAAAAGTTTCAAAAATCAAGTGGTCACATTTGTAACCATCTAATAACAGATTTTTGACTTATTAATTAATTAAACATGTCAATGTTACAAAGTAAACAATTTATAATCACATTCATGTATGAATCAAAAATTGCACACAGTCATAGTTACAAAGATACAATTTATAACTTATAATTAAAATTGTCGTAAATTACACATTTTTGGATCATATATTATTTATGGGTCATAAATCAGTGAATTAGTCATGGTTACAATTACCAAAATAATTGATAACAATTACTCTTCATCCCACCTCACTCCACCACATCACCATCCAAACGTAGCTGCCATCGCTACCACCTCTCTGGTCACAACTCTTTAACTCACCTCACCTCACCTCATCCCAACCAAACCCACCTCCATCAATCCCCACCCCATTTTACCATTGTCAGCACAGCGCAAATTAAAAGAAAGAGAAGTGAATATTTAAATGGATTAAAAATTCTAGTCAACTTCGCATAATTAAAAACTTAACAAGTCAAAATTTAATTTTTGAAATGGTAAGTTAAAAACTAGAGTAGTGATATGGGTACATAGCACTACACATAATGGATCACATAATTACCAAATGGCGCGCTCCCAATACGGGGCCGCCAATTGGCAATTATATCAAGGATTATTCTAGATGAACATAAAGGGATACACAAGGGTGTCCCTTGTGTAAATGGTTATGTTCGTCTAGCATAACCCCCAAATCAGACAACAATACTTCAAGGTTTGGAAATATCATGCTGGTAAGAAAAATGAAAGACCATATTGCACTCATTGCAATTTTCATGGCCATTCAATTGAAAAGTGCTACAAAATACATGGCTATCCACCTGGCTATAAGCAAAGATCAAGAGACAACTCAATCAATTAGATCTCAACCTCTGCAATTGAAGATGGACAACCCGTTCAACAGTCATGATTTGGAAGTTTTGTGCAGATCCTCAATTCTGATCAATACCAACATCTGATGTCTATGTTATCTTCTCATCTAGCTTCAGGTTCAAACAAGGTAGCAACATCTTTAGGTCATCAAGAAAGCAATATCATATCTTATGCAACAGGTATATGTTACTCCATATCAACAAATCCTTTCAATATGTCCTGGATGCTAAGACTCTGTAATTTTTTCCAAATGTTAACCATGTTTCTAATGCAATTGTAAACAATGTTTCTGTCCGAAAATGGTTTCGACACGTGGTCAACAGAGTGTCTTAAAATCAGTTCTTCACTGCTCACGAAACACGCCGTTAGCTACCCGTGGCCTTTCCAAAGGGGGTGGGAGCGGCCTTGAGCACTCCGATGGTCAAGTCAGTTTTATTTCCACCGAAAAAAGGGTTGCCGACTGTTAGATACTCGCCGGGAATATGGTCAGTAAATTAAATATGCAATAATCAAGTATAGATGCATGGATGAAAATGTGATACTCAAG
>CAIGRK010338123.1:0-13183 GCA_903798315.1 Fraxinus greggii | reverse complement strand
AACTCATGCCAAAGTCAGCCAATTATATATTCCTCATATTTCCAACATAAACATAGGTGATGCTTTTAATCATACAGTTCAAAGACCAAATCTTATGTGTAATATTAATTTGTTTTGCTTTAAATCTCCATGGCTTGTACTCATAGCTACTTTAATGGATGCTAGGAGAACCAATAACGATAAGTACTTTATTTAAAGTAGAATTAATCACCCTTTCCCCTAAATTATCAAAATTATGGGTGGGCACTTCCCCCCTCTTTACAATTATTGGTGGACCTGGGGCCACTGGGAAGTTTGATGTTGATATTTTGAGAATATTATCGACTGGATTCACATTAAGAAATATGAAAATGAACCCATAGTTTTATGGAGGAAAAGGTAAACAGACCAATATCTATATTTTTTTCACGCTTTTGATTATCCTAAATACATATTAATTCATGTAAATTCATAAAAATTCTGGTTTCATTGACAGGTTTATTAAAAAAAATATTTTAGAATCACATCAAAATTTGACTGTATATCTAGAATTGAATAACTTGATTAGAATAATTCGATTCTTGATTCTAAAACCCTAATGCGCCAATTTTAACCGTTCTGATCGGGGTTGAGTGGTTTTGAGTAAAAATATCGACCCCGGACTATAGTTGACTAATGATTTGCTTTCACATTATATTCTTGTCATGCAAAACTTTCCACAGCTGGGCATAAGCCAAAGGCTGGTTTCGTGTCCTGCCCTATATAATAACAATAGCAGAAAGCAAAGTTGCCAAACCTTTTATCTTCTCGTTTTTGCCAGCTTCTCGGCGTTATTACATTTAACTTGTTTAACCCAGAAAGTAATACATACAAATGGAGATGGAGAAAAAAAACAAAAAAGAATCACGAGATATTGATGAGGAGAAATGGGTATATGATTCTTCTGTTGATTATAAAGGAAGAGTTCCTCGCCGAGCTTCCACGGGTACATGGAAAGCATCCCTTTTTATAATATGTAAGGAATTCCATATACTTGAATATCTTGTATTTTCATTTTTGTTATCGATTGATCGAAAAATAAGTAAAGTAAATACAAATTTACAGTGGTTCACATCTGAGAGCTACTTCATATGGCACTCAGGTTTTTTTCTGTATAAAACATAAGAAGATTTCCGTTACAACATATTGGGCGCACATATCTTCGTATTAGGTAGCCTTAACTTCCGATGTTATCTAAGGCTAAACCGTTTTGAAAGCTCACGTAAAACCACTTTTTATTGGCAGCTATTGAGTTTGCTGAGAGACTGAGCTATTTTGCACTAGCAACAAGTTTAATCATATATCTCACTAAGGTGATCCATCTAGACATCAAAACAGCGGCCAAAAATGTCAACTACTGGATCGGTGTAACGACGTTGATGCCGTTACTTGGAGGGTTCTTAGCTGATGCTTACCTTGGCCGATTCTCTACAGTTTTCTTCTCATCCATTGTTTACATCCTAGTAATATATATATAGTCCTCTTTATCTTTTTTTCATGAAAGAGTAAAATTGAAAAAAAGAGATGTAAAATAACTTATTTTATCGTGGTTCATCTTTGACATGATGATTATCTTGAGTTGAGTTCTTCTGCACGTACATAGACAACTCACATAGGGGTAGGGGCGGATATTTTTTTATTTATTGAGGGGGTCCCACACGACCCACCTCTATGTATTCTGTAAACCCCCACCATGTATATGCAGAAGAACTCTTTTGGATTATGTCTAATTGTCTATGCAAGTTTACACTACGATAAATAAAAATGGTTTTTCATGCTCAATCATGCTATATGTACATCATCTTTTAAATCATTGTTTACATTGTGCCACGTGGCAACACATCATTAGACAGTTTGAAAAAAAACTTTTCACATCCACAATCTTTTGAAAACAAAGATGATGTCAAAAATCATGTAAGGAATGGATTGTACATTAAACATTATCGTTTCATGCCTCACACAAACAGTATCGACCCTTTAAAATTTTTTATATAGCAGGAATATTAGGATAACCCAAGATTTTGACATTGATTAGGATCAATACTGTGTGCAATTAAGCTTGGCCTAGCTACCTGACCAGCTTAATAATTTGTTCTCTCGACACGCATACTATTATTACATGTATAGCAAAAAACATTCTCGTCTCTCAACTTGTAGGGGAGTTTCATATTAATTATTCAAACTTTTTTTTGTTCCAAAGTAGTTATTAAAATTGTTTTTAATTCATTTAGTCACACAATTAAATTTTTTTAGTTTTATTATGGAATGTCCAACTTGAAAAACCTCCATGTAGACGCTATGCCAGATTTTTTGTAGTCACGCACTCCGTAACAAGAACAAGACTTGCTTTTCTAATTTGAATTATTTTTTATGCAAAACCAGGGTTTACTTTTCTTGACAATGTCACAAATTGTCCCGAGCTTGAAACCTTGTCACACGGGTTCCTGCCATAAACATTTAAAGGTCCATGAGTTGTTCTTCTTTCTCTCCATCTACCTGATCTCCATAGGAACTGGAGGGCACAAGCCCTCTCTGGAGAGTTTTGGAGCCGATCAATTTGACGATGATGATGCTAAAGAAAGGAGGTTGAAAATGTCCTTTTTCAATTGGTGGAATTTTGGGCTTTGTTCTGGACTACTATTTGGTGTAACAGTTGTGTACATACAAGAACACGTTAGCTGGGCTGCAGCAGATATTGCTCTTACAGCAGTGATGATTTCTACTCTAGTGATATTCTGCATCGGACGACCTTTTTATCGTTATAGAAAGGCGCCAGGAAGTCCCCTAACACCAATGGTACAAGTACTTGCAGCAGCAGTTGCCAAGAGAAATCTTCCATATCCTGATACGCCTGATCAGTTGTACGAGGTTTCAAGTTCAGACAAGACTCAGGGGAGGCTTCTTTACCACACTGAGAAGCTCAGGTAAGACATTTTAATTCTATTATAAGCTATGAAGCATGGATATAGGCACGGGACATAGATATGCGATGCCTAAATTTTTAGGAAAGTAGGACAATAACACGTGGAATGCGATATTATTTTTAGTTTTCTAATAAAAATAAAATGCTTTTTGGCTTTGATTTTGAATATTGGAGGTTAAATTTTATAATTATAAGGAGGAGAGACTATTTGTTGTTAGCGCTACTCCTATTTACTAGTGAAACAAAATAAAAATATTCCAGTATCAAAACTTGCATATCTGAAACCTACAGCTTTATTTCTATTTCAGATTGATTCTAGAGATTCATTAGAACAAGACATGTAAAGTACTGTATCTATATGTCGCTATCTTTTAGGTTTCTAGACAAAGCAGCAATTCTTGAAGACAAAGAACTTTCAGCTGAAAAGAAACAAAATCCATGGAGACTTGCTACTGTGACCAAGGT
Source organism: Fraxinus greggii (assembly GCA_903798315.1). Classification (NCBI taxonomy): domain Eukaryota; kingdom Viridiplantae; phylum Streptophyta; class Magnoliopsida; order Lamiales; family Oleaceae; genus Fraxinus; species Fraxinus greggii. The sequence continues at coordinate 9,777 of CAIGRK010338123.1, read as the reverse complement.
GGAGGAGATGAAGCTTATAATCAACATGCTTCCCATTTGGCTAACTAGTTTACCATTTGGAATTTGTGTAGCACAGGCTTCAACATTCTTTATCAAACAAGGAACGACACTTGATCGAAAAATCATTCACGACTTTATAATCCCACCGGCCTCTATCTATGCCTTGACGGCCATTGGTATGATAATTGCCGTTATCATTTACGAAAAACTCTTAGTACCTTTCTTAAGATGGTCAACTGGGAATGAGAGAGGTATCGAAATCCTCCAAAGAATTGGTATCGGTATGGTTTTCTCTGTTATAACTATGGTAGTAGCAGCCTTGGTCGAGAGAAAAAGACTAAGACTAGTAGAAAAGAATCCAGTAAATGGTTCATTTTCAATGAGTGTGTTTTGGTTAGCACCACAATTTCTAATAAGTGGGATTGGTGACGGATTTACTCTAGTTGGAATGCAAGAGTACTTCTATGATCAAGTGCCCGACTCCATGAGAAGTTTAGGCATCGCGTTTTATTTAAGTGTAACTGGCGCCGCGAATTTTCTTAGCAGCCTTCTGATAACAATTGTGGACGTTCTGTCGGAGAAGGGAGGAAAGAGTTGGTTCGGGAAGGATTTGAATGAAAGCCGGCTTGACTATTTCTACTGGATTATAGCAGCTATCACCGCGGTTAATTTGGGTGTTTATGTGTTTGTTGCAAGACAATATTCTTACAAGAATGTGCAGAGGACAGTGGCTGTTGCTGATTGTCGTAATGGTGATCTTGTAGTCTCAAATATGGCTTAATATGTTATTGGCCGAGGGCGGGATCTTCTTTCCCTCACTCTACTTTCCGTAATATGAATCTCGAGTCATCAAAGTCTTTGTGACTCGATTGCTCCTTGAGAGGTTGGGGTACTCTTTCAATCCCCTCGAGTTCCCCTTATTGTCAAAGAATTGGACTAGAGAGCTTGCCGTATGAAAATTTATGTACGAGTCTAAGGTTTCCTAGTTTTTATGTAATTTAAATGTATCTAATAGGTGTTTTTAAGTAAGGGTATGTATATGAATCAAGTAAAAGTGTGTTGAAAAATGAATTATATATTACAGCTTTGTTGAAAAAATGATGTGAAACATTAATCCAGCTATTTTAGAATAAAATCTTGATTCTTGACTTAATCCGAGCATCGGAAAAATATTGCTTGAAAGAAATCTTGGCACTCTAATTCATTATTACAATAACTTTTATATTTTTTTATTTTCTTAAATAATAAATTATTTTCTTTATCATTTATTTAGACAAACATATGTAAATTTCTGAGAATACTCGTAAATTTCGCAGGGATGAAATATTTGTTATGCAATTTTTGTCCCTTGAAAAATATGGATAGGTCATTAAACATTACTTTGTCACGGTTTAGACATAGAATTGTACTAGTGTTTCGATCAAGTCATGTGCCTGATCACGATTAAATTTGATTAGAACAAGAATCATCATTCAGTTCTAACATCAATATTTCCATTTGGAAAGCTATCGAAACTCGATGCTCTAACTTGAATGAGACCAAAGTATCGCGCCAACTCAATCTATGGATAAAGAGAGTATCATGCCTGTAGCTTTATAGAAGCCCGAAGAGTTTGACTACAAAATATGATTATCCACTTCTACTTATTTTTGGAAACGATGGGGTTCAGTTGTAATTTTCTCTTTCGTTTCTTAATGATAATGCTGAGTTTTTACTCGTTGATTTGAATTGACTATTCAGGTTGAGTTAGGAGAATTAGATTGTCTTAATTTACTAACGATTTAACATCAATGGTGGAAACCTACCGACTAGAGAAATAAACACAAATTACATGAATTTTCAAGGAATCCATACATACTTTTTTTTAGCACATTATAATCACTTTTAAAGCAAAAATTATTTTAAAAATTTGCTTTTACTTATTTTTAACCATAGCAAACTAGGCTCCCAAATCAACAAAAGTTGGTACTACAACTCTAATATAAACCAAAAGAATTAAAACTGCTTGTGTAATAATTTTGTACAATTAATTTGATAATTCATGAGTTGTAAACATCCTGATCATTGATTTGAATAATATCAATGGCCAAATTTTGTTAAACTAGTTGTACACGAAACAAATCACTCTCTGGTTCAATTAGTTTGGAGTGGGCCTGCATTAATTGGGCTTAGCGTTGTGACGTTTCTTTCGGCACGCCAACGCACGAAGGAGAGAAATATTCGAAGTAATATTCCCACCACAAAATCCGCAGTAATAATTAAACGACAATTGTCAGGGTTTTCCGTAGGGTTTCTATCTAATCTAACCTACAGAAAATGCAAACTCAATTTCCACAGATCAAATACTCACGAACCCCAAATGATCCAGCATTAGAATTCCAGTACAACAAAATCAATTGAATTTAATTTCATAAATGGAAGCTAGGGTTGGAGTATCGAGTCATGGAGGAGTGGTGGATGGTGGTGGTGGTGCTGCCACCAGGAAGTTTCTCCACCGCCACCATTCACGGCCGCAGCAGCAGGATCCGCCGCCTATATCCCAGATTGGTACTATGCCTCAGCTCCTCGCCGGTGGTGTCGCTGGAGCTTTCAGCAAGACATGTACTGCGCCTCTTTCTCGTCTCACTATTCTCTTTCAGGTGCTTTAACCTCGATACTTTTTGGTCTAATGTCCGTCCTTTTCCCTCTTTGTTTCTTACTTTTGTGAATGGTTTTTATAATGGAAAAATATCCTAATTGCAAGAGTTGTATGAATAAGATGGAAGACAAACACAAGATTAAATGATGGCATTTCTAGAGTACCTTGTGAATTGATTGAAAAATTGGTGTTTATGTAACGTATTAAAGTTTTTGTGTAATTTTGGTTGGTATTTACAGGATTCAGAACTGACTGGTTCTTTTTGGGCATTAATAATGTAATCAGCACAATTACACTTGAATTTATTGAGGATTTTTTCCGTGCTTAAAATTTCATTGAGCTAGCAATTCCTTTCTTTACCGTAATATAAAAAAGCAAATCCTGTGAATTTTTTATATCATTTTTTTAATTCACCTCAATCGTATGAATTTTTATATCCTACTCAATAGCCTATTTTCTTTTTCCCCTTATTTGTGAAACCTTGGCTTTATATCTAATAAAAAAGTCTTTTAGGTACAAGGCATGCACTCAGATGTTGCAGTATTGAGTAAGCCTAGTATGTGGCGAGAGGCATTACGTATTGTCAATGAAGAAGGTTTTAGAGCTTTCTGGAAAGGAAATTTGGTTACAATTGCTCATCGACTTCCTTATTCTTCAGTCAACTTCTATGCATATGAACGCTACATAAGTGTGAGTTTTTATGAGATGCGGATTATAGTTTTGATCCAGGTAAAAAGTGTGTTACTATACTTTTCACTGGCTTCATAATCTTTGCAGATTTTAAAATCAATCCCTGGACTGGATGGTCATGGGGGAAACACAAGTGCGAATATTCTTGTGCACTTTATGGGTGGTGGTTTGTCAGGAATAACAGCTGCTTCTGCTACCTATCCACTAGATCTTGTGAGGACACGGCTTGCTGCACAGGTAATGTTATGGAAACTGGAATTCTTTAATACCAGATTGTTGTAAAAAGTTAAGAGATTAAGTGCAATATGAATTAATTGATCACAACAACACAAGAATAAAATAATTTGAAGAGAATAGAGATTTTATTTTAATATGGAGATATAATACAAAGATTATGTGTTTATGATTTTTCTGACATAATCTAACATATTCTAAAATACAATAAAGAGTCAACTGTATATAGGGGACAATTGAGGACGTTTAAACTCTCATAGTAGGGTTGTAGATGAAGTAGAATGTAAAAAACGGAGTCGAAAACGGAAAAGGAGACCAAAAACAGCGAAGAGAGACGGGAATGGTTGCACCGCGGTGCCGCCCTGTTTGCCTAAGTGCCTCATCTCAGCATAAACTTCCAATGATGTTTTTCTTCATTCGAAAAAGTCTTCTTCAAGTCCAACACAAATTCTCACTCTCAATGGGCTTCCAAATAGAATTTCAATTAGAATTTGCCAAAAAAATTTGAATAGAATTTCACAATTGCATTTTAATTAGGATTTTAATTAATGTGCACTTTAATTAGAACTCTCAATTATCTTCAACAAAGAATTCGGATCACACTTAAATTCTAACCATCTCCACCTTGACACGAATTTCACTACAATAAACAAAACTTCAAAAAAGTTCTCTATTTGGAGACAAATTTCACTGCAAGAATAAACGCGAACTCTTCAATGAAAAATACAAACGAAGTTCTCCATTAACTATTCCAGCTGGAAATATTCTCCACCTCCGGTACCCCAGTTAGGGCAAAAGTGATTAAATGACCACCAAACAAGGCTAAAACTAGCCTGAATCACAACTGAATGCATCAAAAGAAGGATCCTAGCTAGAATCAGCACCTTAAACCGCATTCAAACCATCAGCAAAATCAGCAGTATTGTACCATGTGGAATCTTATGGCAAAAAATTGTTCTATTTCTAGTAATTGAATACAACTACACCATTGATAATGGTGGCAAGATGGAATTACCTATATCTTCAAAATTCAACTGAGATGTATTATTAAACGAAGACCCCAAATTAGACTCGAACGGTACAGAAGCTAACTCTAAATCCGCGTTAGTCTTAAAATATGCTAACTAATCGAAGATACTCCACCTTCAACAGTGTACATATACACTTTTAAATCAAAAGTACTTAAGGAGATAATACTTTTTTTTAATTTGGAACGTGTTTCACTGTATCAAGTGTTCTAACCGTCCCATCAAACATTTTTATTCTGACCCGACCAATATTATCGGTTATCACAACACCTTTTGAAACCTCTGCATATGTTGAAAAAAATTTCGGATTGGGTGACATATGGAAAGTGCAAGCTGTATCCAAAATCTAACGCTGTAGTCAGAAGTCAGAAGCTCTCCATCACTACTAGGATTTTTTGCAATATTTGCTTCCCCTGAAGTTTTTGATTTGCAGTTGATTTTGATTTATTCTGCAACTTATAACAATCGTTTACGAAGTGCCCTTTTTCTTGTAATAATTACAAAATTTGAAGTTAGATTTTGACTTGCCCCTTGAACGACCACCATAAACAATGAGATCATCTCCTGATCCCCAGATGCTACAAGATGTTTCATCTTCTCCTTTGAATATAGAGCATGGTAGACTTCTTCAATGATGAGAGTATCACGACTATACAAAATTGTGTCTCTAAAAGACATGTATAAGGCGGGCAATGAACATAACAAAATCAATCCCAAGTCTTTCTTTTTATCATATTTGACCTCCAAAGTCTACAAATCAGGGATGATTTTTTTAAAAGCAGCACGTGATCGTCAAGAGATGTACTTTATGTCATTCGATGAAAATATAGATGTTGTTTCAGATGCAATTTGCTGGTAAGACTCTTCGTCATGCATAATTTCTCCAATTTTAATCATAAAGCAGCGACTCACTTCTCCTTCAAAATGTCCTGAAGAATATTATTGGAAAGATGAAGATGTATTTGAGATATAGCTTTTCTATCCCTCAATTCTTTCTCTTTTTCATAGTCCGAGTTGTGAGTATCTTATCAAATTCCAACAACGCGTCATCCAAATCCATCGAGTGAGTACGGCTCGCATTTTGACCTGCCACAAAGAGAATCTTGTATTGCGATTTTATAGCGAAATATCATACTTCATTGTTGCCATATCTCGATCTGCCCAAGAATTTCAACACTAAAAGGCTCTGATACCAATTGTTATGGAAACTAGAATGCTTTAATACCAATTTGTTGTGAAAAGTTAAGAGATTAAGTGCACTTTGAAGTAATTGATCACAAGAACATAGGAATAAAACAATTTGTAGAGAATGGAGATTTTATTATAATATGGAGAGAAAATACAAAGATTATGTGTGTGTGTGATCTTTCTAACATAATCTAATTTCATCTAAAATACAATGAAGCGTCAACGATATTTAGAGAACAATTAGGGAACGTCCAAACCCTTATAGTAGAATTGTAAATAAAGTAGAATGCCAAAAACGGAGTCCAAAACGGAAAAAGGAACCAAAAAAAGCAAAGAGAGACAGAACAGGTGGCGCCGTCAGTGGTCGCAGCACCACGACGGTGCCAGCCTTGCTGTTTTATTTACAACGGCCAGCTCCTAGCCGAGTCTCCGACCCAAACTCCTTCCAATGATTTTCTTCATTCAAATAAGTATTTTTCAAGTCCAATGCAAATTCTTGTTCCCAACGGACTTTCAAGTAGAGCTTCATTTAGAATTTGTCAAGAAAACTTTAATAGAATTTCACAATTGCATTCCAAATCCTAAAAGTATTTTTCAAGTCCAATGCAAATTCCTGTTCCCAACGGACTTTCAAGTAGAGCTTCAATTAGAATTTGTCAAGAAAACTTTAATAAAATTTCACAATTGCGTTCCAAATAGGATTCTAATTAGTGTGCACTTTAATTAGAATTCCTAGTTATCTTCAACAAAGAATTCGGGTCACATACAAATTCTAATGAGTAATATAGCAATACTTCATGTAGAACAACCGAGAAGAGATTATTAACATAAATGAGGGAAACAACCAAGACTCATTCCCAATAAATTTGGCTGGGTACATATGAAACAAACAGAAATATAGTATCCGATCAAGATACTATCACACATGCATTTGGAATACCAAAGGCATTAGGTTTGCTAGCCAAACCTGTTTTCCATTGGCAGCTCACCTGTCTTTTTCATTTTTCCTTGGCCCTTTTCGTTACCCTTTTGCATATGTTGAAGTTTGATATTTTTGTGTTTTTTCCTGCCAGTAGCCTCAACTAATTTAGTTTGAAAATCTTTCAGAGAAATGCAATATACTACCAGGGCATTTGGCATGCAGTTCGAACCATTTGCAGAGATGAAGGTTTTTTTGGTCTGTACAAAGGACTTGGAGCAACATTATTGGTATGTCTCCTGCTTTGGTAGGTACCTTGTATGACTAAATTTGGTGACCTAAATACAGATAATTTTTCTGTTGCTTTTCCTTTTCTTTCACCTCTTGGTTTCTAATCTCTGAGGTGCTCTGCACGTTGCAGGGTGTTGGACCCAGTATAGCCATAAGCTTTTCTGTTTATGAGACATTGAGATCTTATTGGCGTTCTCAAAGGTAATATGTAGTCATTGATGGACTGATGTATCTAGTGTTCCCGGTCATTTCTTTTGTCCTTCTTTTGAGTTCTTAAGAATGACTAATTGCTTCTCTATTAGGCCCAATGATTCTGCTGTTGTGGTCAGCCTTGCTTGCGGCAGTCTTTCTGGGATTGCTTCTTCAACAGGTGAGTGGTGACTCCCTTGACGAGTATATATGTAGTTTATCTTATAGCTAGAAATACATCTGCCAGTTTTACTGTGTGAGTGGGGCGTTTTTAAAGAGAGAGGGTGAAGGGTTGAGGCTCTGTTATTGTCTACTCATTCACTATGTGATGCCTTTTATGGGTGAGTAATTTCTCTTTTTGGATCTGTTTAAAGTGATTTGATTTTTCATATTTATAACTCGTTTTATATAACATGCTTTTGATCCTGATGCCTGAAATTTACTATTATTAGTATTTACCGTTCTCATTGCTACTTGGATACCAGTGCTGTAAGTTTTGCATCCAGTATGCCTTTTTATTATTTTTATCTTCTGTTTCTTTGCACTTACCCTCTTTTCGTGAATTTTAAGTGCAATTGGTTGTACCTCTACATAGAAGATTGTTCACTATTCACTTGTTTGCACTTGGATAACCTGGCATTGTGTTTTGGAGACTGGTATAATTTGATAATATTACACATTTGGAGAAGTAGTGGAATGGGAAAATACTTGGATTTATGCTGGATTTGTATGGTCCGGCTGGGTTCAATGTGAAAATATCAGCATGTGGACATGGGGCTCTTACTTGTCATTTTATTGTCTGCTATAAGATTTTAACCCACAAAATACAGTTATGAAATGTGATCAAATTTGAGTGTTCCGTCCACACAAAAAGGTTAAATATGCTTGTGTTAAAAACTTCAGCACCTTGCTGATGTCCCTAACATAAACAATATGAAATTTACTAGAATCTACCGAGTAATTGATAAATGATGATCACATGTTTAAATTTAGTAGCCAATTTGTGATTGATTTTTCAATATTTGGCCTTGTGTTCGTGTTTCACTAACCCATGCCTTCAAAATTTGCAGCAACTTTCCCTTTGGATCTTGTGAGACGAAGAATGCAATTGGAAGGGGTTGCTGGTCGAGCCCGTGTGTATAATACTGGATTGCTTGGGACATTTCGATACATTATCCATGCGGAAGGTCTACGTGGTTTATATAGAGGGATCATGCCAGAATATTATAAAGTTGTTCCAGGTGTAGGGATCGTTTTCATGACATATGAAACACTGAAGAAACTCCTATCGCATGGGCTGATCAATTCCTAGTCATCATTGCAGTTCTATTACTTCCCTTCGTCAAATCAGTTTAAAATCCTGTCGCTCTCCAGCTTTAGACAGGAAGCAACAAGGATCAGTTTTGGGCAAATTATGCAAAGGAAGTATGCTGAGAAGTTTAACTTTTGCTTTAATACTTCAAAAACAAATTCTATGGTGGTAAATTTTGTGGCTGCTGCCGTGAACTATTTTCGATGTATAGGCTACTTGAAGTTTCGTGTCTGGCGTCAATTGTATTACTTTTATTACATGTTTGTTTACTAGTTTTAGGGACATTCTCATCATTGATGATTTGTATCGTCATAAAATTTTGTGGTTGCACCTGCTATTTATTTCTTACTTAGTTCCTTGTATCGATGATCAACCCCTCATTCCCTCTGATCCACCTAGGTCGAAATTCCTGTAACTTGTAGGACTCCTGAATATCTATTTGTATCTCTCGCTCCTTTCTTAGCTAGACCTGAATTGTTTTGTATTGGATGTACTTGTTAAATTGATGAGCAATGGAGCTCGACTGAGATGAGTAAAGTTTGAATTGAACTCGATTAGTTGTATTTGGTACTAAAGAAGATCTTTATAACACAAGCTTGATCTTGCTTCGGATTACAAATATTAAATTTAAAATTGTTAGTTTAAGTGTTTGTTTTATACACACTATGACGTAGGACTGATATGACGTAGGACTGACTCGACAATTTTAATGAAAGAGACTTTTAAACTTATTTTTTCCTTGCAGAATAATGTTGGGTATGGTATTCTCAACATGCCCTAGAAGTGTAGAAGATAAAACTTATTAATAGTAGTAAAGAGGAGCTTTCAACAAGTTTGACCTCATAAATTCGGCTGCTTGTGATTACTATGGTCCAAGCGTACATTTTATGAAAAAGGGAATATTAATATTTTTGCATGCTTCCCCTGGAAAAGAAAAAGAAAAGATTGCTTTGACAAGTAAAAACTGTCGGGTCTGGTTTAGTTGTAGGCATGGGCGGACGCGAGGGTGACTTGGGGGGTCACGTGATCCCCCACTTCACTTCTTATTTTTTGCACTATTAACGGTCTAATTTTCTATGTCGTTAATGGCATATGAAACGATCGACCTAGCAAATGTTACGAATTGTCAAAATAGGTCGTTCAAAATTAGTATTTCGAAAATTTGATAATATGCTATCTTTAAAAATTCTCCAACGTTCGTACGCTAATCGAATCTACAAATTGCTTATGTCTTCTCAAAACTTATTTCGAGAATTATATTATAGGCATATCGAATAATCCAAACAGA
>CAIGRK010338117.1:827-12457 GCA_903798315.1 Fraxinus greggii | reverse complement strand
TTTAGACTGTTTGTATCTATTTATAATTTAGCCCATGTTTGTCTCCCATTATGGAAGAAAGAATAGAGTTTTGAATGGCATTTTTTGGAGAATGTGTGGTTAAAATTTAAAGAAACTTTATTGGTTTGTGTGTAGAATATTTTATTATGTGAACGTGTGGTGGAGAAATGATACTGTAGCAAACAATTTAATTTTTAAATGATGACAAACACACCCTTAGACTGTTTATAAACACTTCTCAAACATTTGCTTAAATTTCTTTTCGAAGATTCATGAATTAATATTGGATAATGAAAATCATATGCTATATCTGTGAATTGTTCTCTTTGACAGGCAAGGAGGGAGAGGATAAGTGAGAGGATGAAAATTCTCCAAGATTTAGTCCCCGGTTGTAATAAGGTGAGCACTAACATCTTTTCCTATCCGCGGTCTTAAATATACATTCCACATGTTTGATACGTTGTAATGGACATGATTTGGGAAGAAAATTTTCAAATCTTGTCTATTATACTCTTTATTTCTCTCCACTAGTGTTTTTTGAATATAGGAATGATGGTCAGCCTCCATTGCTATCCTTAATGTTCTTTTATGCTACTCTATGTGGTAAATTTTTTAAAGAGGTTTATATGGATTCAGGTTATTGGCAAAGCACTAGTTCTTGATGAGATAATTAATTACGTACAATCTTTACAGCGTCAGGTCGAGGTATATCTCTCTCTCTCTCTCCCCGTATTTAAGGTTAGTCGAATCCAATGGAAAACTTGAACTTAATTACTATGTTTCTTGTCTCAGTTTCTTTCAACGAAGCTTGAAGCAGTGAATGCAAGAGTGAATCCTGGGGTTGACGGGTTTTCTTCAAAAGATGTAAGTTTTTGGAAAGATGATCATCATCTTTGTGATTGTATTTTGAACTTTTAGGGTACTTTTAGGGCCCGTTTGCAATGATTTCTGAAAGCCAAAATCTGCTTTGGACATGTTTGAATAATTTTGAAATGTTTTATTTAGCTAGAAGAGTTTTTAAAGAAAACAGGTCTTCAACAAGAAACAGAAGCCCTGTCAAACGGTCAATCTAGTTACTATGTTCAAGAACTTTATATATTCCCGTAGAAAAAGATTAGCCGACCCTAACTTTATTGGGAAAGGTTTAGTTAGTGGATGATGTGCTTTGGCAGAATTTTCTTTGTAAATTTATTTTTCGTCCTTCCATTTCATTTTCAATTAATTCTACAACATTTCTTGTTGGTTTTACCAGCTATCTCAGCAGACAATTGATAATCCTGGCATGGGATTTGATTCACAAGCTGCAAGAAAAAATGATAGGAATACAAAACCAGAATGGTCTCATATGCAGATAGGTGGAGGATTTGAAAGAACGTCGTGAGTTCATAATCTTCATAGGATCGTAAATAACAATAAGAAGCTGTATTCGAGAAGGGTGAATATCTCAAGAAAACAAATTTGTGCTTCAATGAATGCGGTGATGTATTTCTTTCTCGAATGACAAATGTATTGCATTTACATTTCATTATCAGGTGTGGGACTGCTGCATCCCTTGGGGGACTTTCTGAAGCTCATATCATAAAATCTCCACCCTTTTATATGTAAAATAATTTATAAATTATAGATTTATAGTAACATATTCAAATATTTTTAGAAGCTAAAGTTACGTTTAAGCGTAGCCAAATAGCATTGCCGATCGCTAATATATAGTTTCATCAATGAGTAGCAATGTCAAAAATCAATATCTTCCTACCTAGTTTACTGCTTTTTGTTCAAGGCAAAGAAGAAAATATAGCCAAAAGCTGCCTTAAACTGCCAGATACAAACTCCAGGCAATGGACTGCATTCCCTACCTGTCCTTTATCTTCTTGAGTACATTTTAAGATACTGTTGGCTTCCTCAGGAGAGTCGACCAGCCTCGTCAATCTGTGCGACACTGTGTATAAATTTTCTTTCAAAGATTCTTCATCGCCTTCATAATCATCACCATTCTCGTAAACTAAACAAATCACACATTGCTTCAGCATAATTCTTGGATCAAAAGGAAGGTTGCGCCTTATGACCTGTATTTTATTGCCATCTTCTAGTACGGAAACTAATGGATGATATTCGGACATCTGCAAATGATTCTGATTCTCTTGTGTTGATGGGTCTGCTCTTTGAGTATAATACGTGGCTGTAAAATGCTTTGGTTACTGTATCTTTGTTTCGACTTCAGCTATAACAGGCAACACATCGAACGTTGATTCATGGTGGATTTGGGCGTTCTTAGAGACGACAACATATATAAGCACTCTCTTTATTACGTAATTTTTCCGTGTGGAAGAGCAAAGCTCGTCTCGAATCCGGTATTTCACTTCCGGGTATGCAGAAATGTATAAATTTCCCAAAGCAAGCTGCATCGAGAAATTGTTACAAAATAAATTCTCGCAACTCTTGATGCGTTCCTTGAGTAATCATATTCGTAAAAATGAAAAAAGTAAAATGACCCCATGTCCTGCTATTTTAGCACGTGAGTTGCCCTTGGCACGATGACTTGAAGTCATCTAACCTTCCTCAGGTTTACCATCTCGAGTCTTGAATTTCAATTTAAACCATGGTAAATAAATACGAAATTGCTCCTATAGTTGAACTTAATTTAACAGTCAACTTTTATATAAGTAGAAAATTTGTACAAATAATCAAGGGAAATTTCATAATTAAGGGGTTTAATTTTACCAATTTCAATTTAAGAAATTCTGTTTAAAATTTCAAATCTCAGACTTTTTTAAATTTTATTTATAAATAAATAAGTTAAACATATATTTTATTAATTAAATATATTAATATCAAAATTCCATATAATTTGATCACAAATTGCATATAATTGATCGCATATTATTAATTGGTGTCAAATCACAATTTTCATATGTCACAATTTATTCATCGATTTCAAATAAAAAATTTATACGTCACACTTTATTCATCGATCACGAATCTATTAAATTAATAAGTCACATTATTTTTTAGGTTACATATTATTTATTGATAGCAAAATATCCAATTTATTGGTCACAATATCAATTTATCAGTCACAAATCACAAATGTTAAAATCACAATTCAAATTTTTAGGTCACATATTATTTATTGGTCAGAAAATATCCAATTTATTGATCACAATCTCAAATAATTGATCACAAACACCCCCACCCTATGCGCATCCCACGTACAACCAACGTACCACCGCCATGACCACCATTATCATCACCAACCCTCATCGCCACGGCCAGCAACTCCACCTACACCATTAGCAAAAATCAACCCAAAGCCCCAACACCACCAAAATATGGAAACCACCACCACCACTCCAGTGAAAGAGAAACATTTTGTCAAAAGGATCCTTAAAATGCCAGATATACACCCCAGGCAATGTAGTCCATTTCCTTCCTGTCCTCCATCTTCCCGAAGAGAGTTTGCAATACCGTTGTGCTCCTCATGAGAGTCCACAAACCTTGTTAATCTGTGTGAAACGGTGTGTAAATTTTCGTTCAAGGATGCTTCTTCACCATCGTAATCATCATCATTCTCGTAAACTAAATGAATCCCAAATTTCTTCAACATAATTCTATGATCATAAGGAGGATTGCGCCTTACCACCCGTATTTTATCACCTTCTTGTAGTATCAAAAATAAATGAGTATAATCTGGATATCTGCACAAAAAAAGCTGATCCTCCTCTGTAGAAGGGATACCTCTTAAGTTCATTGTATGGGTGAGAACTGCTATGTTTTCTCTCAGGATCTGTGCTTGGACTTCGAATGTTACAGGCAACCCATCATATCTTGAATCATGCTCAATTTGAGGGTTGTTAGAGATGACAACAGCTATAATCACGCTCGTTATTGCATCATATTTCTTTTTGGAAAAGCAAACCTCATCTGGAGTAAACCAATCCGGGATTTTACTTCCAGGGATACTAAAATTTAGTAAATTCCTCAAAGCAACCTGCATCAAGGAATTGTAACAAATTGAGCCCATCTTTGTCTACCATTTTTTGACAACTCTTTTTTCTCAAACTCATTTTCAACCACACATTCTCATACTAAAATATTTACACGTAAACCCAAAACTTTTCTTACTTTTTAACCACACAATCTATCCCAAAATTCATTTTCATTGAAAAATAGTAGACAATTAGGGGCTGAATTGCTTTGCATTCATGCTTGTGATAGTACAAATTCATAAACCAAAAGTACAAAAAGAGAGAAGAGCCATTGTCCGGGCTATTGTAACACCTGTGCTGCCCAGAGCACGAGGCACATGATGACTTGACATCATCCTCACCTCCTTCGTGTTTATCATGGGCAGTCTATTTGAAATCCAAAACTCAACTATGGCAAGTAAACACGAAGGTTGCGCTCTTTGTGGGACCTAACCCAATACTTTGCTACACGAGCTGACAAAAAGGCACCCTCTATTTCAAGAGGATTCGCACATGCATACAGATAAGAGAGAGGGATACCTTGTCAAGTTTTCGTATCACTGCTGAGGCACAAGAACTGCAACCTCCCATGTACAACCTTTTCAAGGACTTTAATTGTTCAACGCCTGGAACGTCCACTAGTTTCTCACAATTTGCGAAATCTATCTGCATCAAATTCTGCAAATTTGAGAGATCAGAAATGCTTTCCAGAGACGTGCAATTTGCAGCATTTAGTTCCTGCAAACTCTCGGGAAGTGGAGGAAGAACTTTAAGCAATTTGCACTGGGATAATTCTAGCTTTTTGAGAACATGGAGTCCTCTCATATTGGATGGAAGACTATGAAAATCATTGTGACTCAAATTCAAATCCTCTAAAGATATTAACTTCTCAAAATCATCAGGTATCTTCCCAGATATCTTCCATGCACAAGCATTGAATTCGACTAACAAGGAAAGATCTGAGAAAGAAGATGGAAGCACCTTCATCTCTAGACTAGTAGCAGGCTCTGATGTTCCAGAAACTCGAGGCACCTGGAGACTCTGTCTCATTCCCAACGTCCGCAAATTAGAAAGCATTCCAAATGTTTCAGGTAATTCAGTAATGGAAGTTTCCACCATAAACAGGTTATATAAGTTCTTCAATTTTCCAAATGAGGCCGGTAATTTTCTTAATTTCTTGCAATTATTCAATCTTAACGTGGTGAGATTTTCCAACATTCCTATAGATTCGGGTAACTCTACTATGACAGCATTGTCTAAGATCAACGTATTAAGGGCAGACATATTTCCGATTGATTCTGGAAGTGCAGTAAGATTCTTGCAATCTCTGGCTTCAAGCTTCTTAAGTGATTTCAAGGAACCAATTTCTTGAGGTAAACTAGTTATTAAAATCCTGTCTAGCTGAAACTCAATCATTGAAGATAACCCTTCAATTGTAGCAGGTAACGCGTGCAAACATTTACAGTCTCTGACTGATAAATCTTTCAGATAGAATAGCGAACCAACAGATGCTGGTATAACTTCTATGGAACTACCACTAAGCAAGAGAGTAGCCAATGATTTGAGATTTCCAATGGAATCTGGAATCACAATTAACGATTTACACCACATCAAATTTAGAGTCTCTAGATTTCCCAAAAAACCAATGGTGTCAGGTAGTTCTTCCACTGCAGAATAAAGAAGAGAAAGTTCCCTTAAGGAACTAAGCTTTTCTATGCTTTTGGGTAGTCGTTTTAACGATTTGCAATGGTTGAGGGAAAGCTTTTCGAGATAAGTTAACCATAATATAGTTTCAGGCAATTCGTCTATGGCAGTTCCATCAGCAAGAAGTTCTCGTAAAGAGTTCATGCTGCCAATATTCCAAGGTAGATTTTTCAGTTCTGAACAACCAGAGAGAATGAGTACCTCGAGACGTTTTAGCCCAGAGACATCACTTGGAAATTCAACAAGGCTTGAACATGCCCTCAAGTTGAGATGCCGTAAAGTGTCCAAGCTGCCTATTGATTTGTGAATTGTTTTCAGGTTAACGCAAAGCTCGAGTATCAGCTTTTCCAGGGATTCGTGCACAGAAAAATCAGGAATAGCAGTCAGGTTACAGCAATTATAAAGATTTAACACCGTAAGTTTATTTTTCACCTGGACAATAGAGAAAAAATTTCATTGTCATTGAGCAGATAAAGGAATCTGAGCATTTCAACTGAGATTTTTCCACAAAATGAAATCAAGCACATTGAAGCCTTTTTAGATAAACTGTAATCTTAAAGTAACTTGGACATCGATGTTGATCGATTAATGGTCTAGTGGTCACAAGAATAAAAAGAGAATCAACACTACTTTTGGCAATCCTATAAATCAGAGTGATCAGAAGAATAACGATCCGTCCCTCATGGCAATCATACGAATAAAGAGCAAAACAGTATTATCACATTACCATGGCATTATGTTCTAGCATAACAAAAGACGACTTCATTTCTACCATGTATATAGATTATTTTTCTTTTCAATTTTGTTTCATTACGGAAGATTTGAATAGAATTAGGCTCAAATTCACCACTTTCTCAGTTCATTTTCTCTTTCACAGTTTCAAATTTGTTACGGAAGAATAAATTCTTTAAATCTTTTCAACTTTCTGATGCAGCTAGCCCAACTGGAATTCCAACCATAGCCTGCCACCGGCAGATCAGGAGGAAGCCTGATCGATTTCAACTTGCTACCGTTCTATTTTATTTTACTGCTGATTTATTTTACTTAATTAAAACTTATTAATCTTAGGACTCCATTGTCTTTCACGTTGGGTAGGCATTGTATTTGACTTTGTTTTTATTTCATAATTAGGGTGGGATTTTTGTTATAATAATGTTTGCACAGATACGAGTTCTCTCCTAAATTCAACCTTGTTTGATGCTTGGTTATCGTGATTGTGGTTCTATCGTTTCCTGATTGCGCCACTTTCTTCTCTAGAAACCATAAGCCGAGAAAGTAACAGAGCATGCTAATGGGATTGATTGTCGAAAAATGTCAGGAAAGTGAAACATACCTTTCTTCCATCCCAGAACCCTTTCCTTCCAGATAAACTTTCTATTGTGCTCTCTGAGAGATCAAGAACACTCAATTCCCTGGCCAAAAGTATAGAAGGAAGAGTTCTGAGCGAACATTTCCTCCATTGTAGCCATTTCACTGCAGTAGGGATATATTCAAAACCTCCCTTCAATCGGACATTACTAAATTGAAGCAACCTGAGATTAACCATTGATTTAAACCATTTGGTATCAACTATTTTTTCACCTTCATCTGCATCATTTTGAAAATATTCCTTGTATTTCTCCTTCATATATGTTAATGCAGCAGTTACATTGGGGGATCTTCGAAGATTGTCTAGAGCTATAGAACTTGGAATTATCATCTTTGTGCGCTTCATCCCTTCCATGTCAACAATGAGCCCCTGGATAAATTGCGTACCCTGTAGATTGATATTTAAATTTCTGAGTATAATTGAGAAGTGCTCTAAGAAAAATTTGTCAGCAATTTACTTCCATGTCAACAATGAGCCCCTGGACAAATTGCGTCCCCTGTAGATTGATATTTAAATTTTTGAGTATAATTGAGAAGTGCTCTAAGAAAAATCTGTCAGCAATTATGCCCTAATGCAAGTCCTGAGAGTAATAATGGAAGAAACAAAAAACAGAAATGCACACAGTGATTTACAGTGTTACACTCTACCTGCACCACAACAAATTTTTAACTATAATGAAGGGGATGATTATGGTTTTTCCCTCACCCTCTTTTCTATCTTATAGAAAAACGGCCCCTTGGATCCCTTCATGTAGCACAGGGAACAAGGTGACCTACATCTACATGTTAAGAGACAAATCCCTTGTCGGTCAAGTACCGAAATACAGACCAATATATACGTGCTGGCCATTTCTCTTAACAAGGTTGACATTTTAATATGGAATCTCAAATCTTATGGCATTAAAGCCCATTAAGTTCCAACAAGCAATTCAATTTGATTAAGATTCAAAATGAGCATAAAGATTTTAGGATTTATCTGCTCAAACGAGCCACCATCTTGCAAAAGTATATTAAGAGATAAATCTCACATCGGTTAATTATCGAAATAATGAGCAACATGTAAGGACTTGAACTATTGCTCTTAACAAGGTTCATCTTTTAAGATGGAGTCCAAATTTTAATATTACGGAGATATTAATGCTCAATATACCAAATAATAAATAATTTATATATATGCATGCCCAATCTAACCCTATAGTAAAATAATGCAGCGTACAAAACTAGATCAAGCCACAGTCGAGGGAACAAGTGAATAATATAATTAGATTCCACACAATCTAACAAATTTATGACGTTGTAAATGTATACCTTCTCGCCCTGCAAGACCTGAAGAACGTCTCCACAATCCCATATTCTACTGCGCTTTCCAATATCTGAATAGCTTTCCTCTATAATGATCTGTCTTCCCATATCTCTAATCTGATCATGCATCCACAACCTATCTTCCCCAACAACCTTGATGAGAGATCTATCAATAAGGGTTGTAAGAGCAATCTCCGCTTTGAAACCACAACCCTTTATGACATCAATTACATCTTCTCTCTTCATTTTTAAATTCAATAACAAACATGCAATGTCGAGAAATACACTTTTCTCTTCATCATCAAGTGCATCATAGCTTATCCTCAAGATATCCTGTAGATGGTTGGGGCGAATCTTCTTCAGCTTTTCTAGTTCATCATGCCATTCCTGCACTCGCCGCTTGTCAAAAAGGAACGAACCAAATACTTGTAGAGCCAAAGGTAATCCTCCAGTAATGGACACAATTTGTTCGGACAGTTTCAAGAAAGTGTCATTAGGCTTCTCTCTTCTCAATGCATAGTAACTAAAAAGTTTTAATGAATCAGAAGGGCATAGTTGTTTCATCTCATGAATCTTCACAAGATCAGTTGGCAAAGCATCTCTATTTCTTGTAGTAATGATAATCCGACTTCCTTCATGCAACCATTCTCTACGAATGGCTAGTTCATAAAGCTGATTAGCATCATCAACATCGTCTAAAACAAGCAGAACTTGTTTTTCCTGAAAAATTCTTCTGATGGCTATCATAAAAGCATCATTGCCATCAACGTGATTCTGTGAACTCTTAGAAAGATCTTTAATGAGCTCATTTTGAAGCAACAATAAACCATCGGGTTTAGCAAAAGTTTCTCTAACATTTGAGATGAAACTGCGGTTTTCAAAATGCCTTGTAAGTTTATTGTAAACAGCCTTAGCAAGAGTTGTCTTCCCAATTCCACCTGTACCTAGGAATCCCAGAAGTTGAGGGGCATTGTTCTTAACATCCAATAATTTCATCACTTCCGTTACCAGAAAATCGAGGCCCACAGTATATGGAGCGATAACAACTGGGGAGTTGTTCAATTCATTTAAGATCCTTTTAACTAAAGATTGGATCAAATGTGTCTCTTCCCTGCCAACAAAAGTACAATTCATTCATAAAGTTAGCATGTCCCAGGAATTCATTTGTTTAATTATTTATCGAGGGATTGAAGAACAAAAACATGCTTCAATGAAACTCATTTTTATAAAAGAAAAAGGTAACATATCATATATTGAGAAGAAATGCAAGCAAAAGAACAACTAATTGTAGGGAATTGGGTTCCAACCTGTTAAAGAATTAAGTACCAAACCGATACCACTTGTAGTAAATAAAGGAACGAGAATAATATGACCATATGAAAATCAAATAAGAACACATGATTTACATGGTAAAATTATACCACATGTAGAAGAAGAGAATTTATTAATATCAATAATGGATGATTACAAATTATTGTGTAGAATGTAAAAAATTTCTCAATGTGTGTTATACATCACATATATATAATACTAAGATCTCTAACATACTAGGAATATAATACATGATGAGTTTAATATATAGGATAAAGTCTCAATACAATGGGTAAAATCAATAATAGAATTTCAGGATGAAATGGGAGTAAAAAACTGCTAAAAAAGAAATCAAGACCCTGTCCGAATAAGACCGCCGCTCGAGCTTTCGAGCAACCGCCTGCAGCTCGAGCGGCTTCCACGCGGTAAGTGAGCGCTGGAGCTCCTATTTTGAACGCTCGAGAGAGAGATCAAGGCACTGGCGAGCGCTAATTCGACGTTTCCTTCTCCAATTGCAACATGGACTCCTTCAAAACCTCTTTAACGCATAAACTACTAAATTGCTTCACTGTACCTTTGTGGAGGCCTAATATCTCTTCTGGTTTATTTCTAGCAATTAAATACAATGACACCACTGGTGGTGGTGGTGGCAAAGATACATTATCCATAACTTGTGAACTTGACTAAGATGTATTATTTAATATGGACCCTAAACCAAACTCCAACGGTACAATATCAAACTCAAAATCCACCTTGAGTCCCTAACTTCTACTGATTAATATCCAAAAATTTTGTGGAAGCAAGCAAGACATATAACGGGGACATTTTTTGTTCCTTCAACACTACGCAGGCACCTTTACTAACCTTTAGAACTCCATCTGCAAATGTACGTATAGCCTTTTGAATTAAGAGTATTCAAGAAAATGAGATTTTTCTTCAAATATGTCTCACATTATCGAGTGTCCTGCTAGTCCTATCAAACATCTTAATTCTGACATTTCTAATACTAGCAATCCTACAAGATAAATTATTTCTCATTACCATAATACCTTTGAAAACTGTTTCATATGTTGAAAAGTGAAAACAAATCTCGATTAGGACACATGAAAAGTGCAAGCTGTATCACGAATCTCGATTATCTTTATCAAAATTGTTTGGAAGGTGCCTGGCTTTAGAATGAAGATTTTTGCTTAGACCTCAGCCAAAAACATAGTATTATCATGAATATAAAAATTGGTAAAATATTTTGGTGTTAATAAACTTCTTTATTTCTCTAAATAAAAGAACACATATATGCTCTCATTTCCTTGTAGATTATTACCTAATGACATGAAATTCTAATTATTTCTTGTGGATGCAGTTCAAAGCCATATCATCGACTACCAAAACACATTTATGACAATATTAATAATCGGTATTAAACAAGGTCAAATGCTAAAGAAAAGAGAGAGAAGAG
Source organism: Fraxinus greggii (assembly GCA_903798315.1). NCBI lineage: Eukaryota > Viridiplantae > Streptophyta > Magnoliopsida > Lamiales > Oleaceae > Fraxinus > Fraxinus greggii. The sequence continues at coordinate 1,354 of CAIGRK010338117.1, read as the reverse complement.
AGGTATTCGAGACGACTCAACTCGACTCGACGGGAAAGGGAATGACNTTGGTGTTAATAAACTTCTTTATTTCTCTAAATAAAAGAACACATATATGCTCTCATTTCCTTGTAGATTATTACCTAATGACATGAAATTCTAATTATTTCTTGTGGATGCAGTTCAAAGCCATATCATCGACTACCAAAACACATTTATGACAATATTAATAATCGGTATTAAACAAGGTCAAATGCTAAAGAAAAGAGAGAGAAGAGAGGTATTCGAGACGACTCAACTCGACTCGACGGGAAAGGGAATGACGTCAAGATCATTTGGAGAAGAATACTGAGTCGATTTAGACCATAATCGAAGACATTTGCGGACCATTTTTAATTATCGTACATAAGCTTTTAACTTCTTTTACTTGGTTAATATTGTTGATCATTGTGTTTCCCAAAATCGTGTAAATTAGGGTTTTTTCATTTGGATGTTAGAGAGAGAGAGAGAGAGAGAGAGAGAGAGAGAGAGAGAGAGAGAGAGAGAGA
>CAIGRK010338092.1:0-13144 GCA_903798315.1 Fraxinus greggii | reverse complement strand
GTTCATGGGCCGAATTCCGGGCCGATTTCGTCTCCGTGCGGGCCTGGGCGGCCCGCCCATCTTGACATCCCTACTTTTGCATGACCAGATACACGAACTTAGCTGAACTTTCCTTGTATAAGGCTTGGTTTTTTTTTTAGTGGTAAATGATGGGGAGAAATCATTTTAAGGGGGTACTGAAAACAGTAACATAGGTCAAATTATTCCCACTTCTGACCTTCCGTTCATTGCATGAAAGATGGAGATAAATGGAGGAAGCTTGTTTCCTTTCCCAGTAAATCATGCTTACCAAGTATATATTTTTCTAAGTTGATCATAATCTGCAAACTATTATGCCTTTTCATACATCATTTAAGCGTCGTATAATATTCCATTTTCCAAATAATCTAACAAAAATCTGTTTGGCTAACTTAGATTTTCTATCTGGTAAATATTTGGAAAATTGTTAACCTGAGATAGGAAGTTGTAAGGAGACTATTGGTACGTAATCCAATTAGTTACTGCCGACATCAGCTGATATCAGGGTTGTAGGGGCTTTGAATTAGTTTGGTGTCATAAAAAATTTATATTATGAAATACCTCTAAGAAAGATAAACCATCTCCAATATTCTAAAAAAGCATCAAAATAATCGATCAAATATTTTCCACTAGGCAATGACTACAATTGTATTCTCTCAAGATTCAACATTCCGCCTCATGACCCACTTTTAGTAGTAATCTAACATCAGCTTAGACACGTAATTCTAGATTATGAACAGATACAGGGAACATTGCATATACACCAGAATAGTGATGGAAACTTGATGCAGCTAGATCAGCTTAGACATGTAATTCTAGATTATGAACAGATACAAGGAACATTTTATGAAATTACACATTAAAGGGCTTCACACGTCAGCTTAGGAGGATTACCAATAAATTATCATACATCATAGACCCACTACTTGCTTATCAGTGTAATCACAATTCAGCAAAGGCAAATTCTTAGAACTGAAATAGACGCCAGTACACTAAATCTGGAAAAGTGCAAATACCAATAACTTATTCTCTTGATTTAAAAAAAAAAAAAAGAAAAAAAGAAAAAAGAGGAACATCACATTTTCTAGAAATAGGATGAGGTGGGTAAAGCGGACATGATGGTATTTGCAAGGATGATGCTCAGAACGAGATTCCATTCTATGATTGTGGATGGACAACAGAAAAAGTCTTAATTTATGCATGTCACAAATTTCTTACAAGACAAAATTAATAACTTATTTCAGATTTATGCAATGTCTCAAAGTATAACTTTTTACGTCACCAATCAAAAATCAAGCTGAGAAAATAATGTGGAATTTAATGAACTACTCATTAGCCAACATGAAAACTGATTTCAGAAGTTATACATTATTAATCCAAAAGAGCAATAATTTTATGAAAATTACACTGCACGGATTCATGACATGAAGCAACAGATTAATAACTGCATAATTAGTTCATTCATTCAGAAAGATTGCGGTTGGATTTCCAGGGGATGGTGGATTAGACTTCAGAAGAGTGGCATGATTCCCTGCTTTCTCGATAGCATCAGCATCTGTAGCAGAAAAAACTTCCAGACAATCAAGCCCTAATTGTCGCTTGATCAGTTCCAAGTTCTCCTTTAGAACCTCAATTTCACCAAAGGGCAGCTTCAGATCCAATGCTTGAACCCCAACAGCCATAACTTCGTCCTTCTTGAACCTCAAGAAAGGCATACATAGCTTCTGTATTTGTTTGAAATTGCCTTGCTGTCTAATCGCACTACTCTGCATTTCAGAGAGGATCTCTACATCGGGTGCAAAGGATTGTGTTACGGTGTTAAACTTCTTCTGGAGTATGTTCAAGCATTCTTTTTTCCACCCATCATACTGCTCATTCACAAATATCAGACCAACAGTTGGCTTATTTTGGCTATTAGGTGTACTTACATTACCTTTTTTGGAACCCGTAATCTGTTTCTGCAAAAGCTTCCTCATAGATACAATTGAATCTTGCAAGTATTTGTTGGCCTTTTTGAGAGAGAGATCTGGTAAATCAGCCTGAGGCCACCCAGCTTTTACGACATATCCATCCTTCTTCAACAGCTCCTTCCAAACATATTCAGCATAATGCGGACAGATAGGAGCAATTAGACGTGTCTGAATATCCATAAAGCGCCACAATAAATCACGGTTCATGCCCACTGATCCACAAGAAAGCCTATACTCATCCCTTGCAGCCTGAAGATCATAGAAACCAGTTTTCAGAGCTTCCCGAAACAAGTACTCACTATAGTTCTTCTCAGTCATCTTGACTGCTATATTCATTTCATTNACAGCTCCTTCCAAACATATTCAGCATAATGCGGACAGATAGGAGCAATTAGACGTGTCTGAATATCCATAAAGCGCCACAATAAATCACGGTTCATGCCCACTGATCCACAAGAAAGCCTATACTCATCCCTTGCAGCCTGAAGATCATAGAAACCAGTTTTCAGAGCTTCCCGAAACAAGTACTCACTATAGTTCTTCTCAGTCATCTTGACTGCTATATTCATTTCATTTGCAAACACGTGATCTGCATAAGTGGAAGGGGGACCACTTCTCAAAGATGACTCAGCTTCAAAAAGCTCTTCCATCCACACCATCTCTTTTGTCAGGCGTAAGATTGCAGCATTCGCTGTCTCGAAGACAAAATTGGCATCGTCCATACCATCACCCGCATCTGCGAGAGAGAATCTTGTAGCATCAGCTGAAAACTCCTCAATAGCTTGACGAACTGTCCTGAAGTTCCCTGTGGACTTTGACATTTTCTCAGAGTTCAGCATTATGTGTCCATTGCACCTGAATCCCCGAGGCCAGTGATGCTTGGGCATGATGGCTACGTGATTATATATGCAAAAGGTAAGATGATTCTGAATAAGATCCTTGCCAGAAACTCTGAGATCAAATGGATACCAATACTCAAACTCTTTCTTCATCTCACTAAGCTGAGAAGGAGAGATAACTGATGAGTCGGGATATGGCCCACCAACAAATAAGAAGTCCCAAACATCGTCTGTTAGCTGCTCTGGTTTTACTAAAGTTTTATCGGTACCATACATATCGCCTCTCTGCAACAGATGGGCTACGGTGTAATATGCCATGTAAAGCGTTGAATCGGACAAAGACTCAACTAAAAAGTCCTCATCCCAAGGAATACGAGTTCCAAGCCCAAAACTACGCGAGCACGCCCACTGATTCAGCCAGCTTAATGTGTACTCAAGGCCATGCCGTGACTCATCTGAGTAGAGATTCATGTCAGCCAAACACTCATCTGCTGATTTCTTCCATTTTGGTTCTCCATAAGTGATATACCATTGATCAGTCAAAGCTACGACACACTCATCCCCAGATCTTGACATGACCTTCTTTTCGGGTTCACTGTAGACAACGGCTTGGCCAAGCTCTAGAAGCTTGCTCCTGATTAGACTTTTGGTTTCTTGGACTTTCATTCCTGCAAACTCTCCAACAATCATGGTTCCCTCATAGAATCCTCCCTTGTAGATTATTTTCTTCGCTTCATCAAGTTTTTCCCTCTCATTCTGGCTTTTGATTTTTTTCTCATGGCATATTCTCTCTGCAGACTTATCTCCAAAATCTGGGTGGTGAATGATAGGTATGATCTCAAATGGTACAACCCACTCGTCCTTCACGCCAAACTTGGCTCTGAATGCTGGCTTTGATTTCAAATCATGGAGGGCCATGTAATCATCAGGAGAATCACTGGGAACACTAGTAACAATCCCAGTACCCTTGTCAGTGAGAACTGATAACATGGGCAGAGTATATATGATATCATTAAATGCCAAAGGAGATCTCAGGGGCAAACCAATAAGATCTTGACCAGTCAACTCAACCAAACAAGTTGGCTTCTCGGGAATGCGTGACAGCCTTTGATAAGCCAAATTCAGAGCTGCCCTCTTTGTTAAGATAAACACATCTGTATCGTTAATTTCAAAAGCCCCGTACTTCCCATCTGGCAATACCCAACAATTTGTTTGCCCGTACATGGTCTCTGGTCTCAATGTAGCAGCAGCAAGATATACATTCTTGCCCTCCAAAACACTCATCTTGGGCGGAAAAGGTGAGACAACATCCATTTTTACTAGTGTATACTCCTGCGGAATAACACCTTCCCCAGAAGCCCGGTCATGATCTGCACAGGGCTGCCCATCCAAAGGCGAATATATAGTATATCTTAAGTCCTTAACAATCTTACCCATTGATTTCAATTTCCTCATCTGCCACCGGACGAATGAATCGAAATAAGGATTCATATCGGTTGTGATAAAAGTTCGCCTCCAATCACATCCCAACCCGAAAGCCTTCAAATCCTCCACAGCCAAAGGCGGGAAATAGGTCAGCCAGTGATATGGATCTTTGAACTTCTCAATCTCCTCATCCGTCATACCATAACTCTTCATAATCTCCCACTGGTATTTGACACCATCAGACTTAGCAGCAACCTTCGATTTCTTACCCTTAAACTTACCACCAGATTGAATCTGATTCCCTGCACTCTCCTCCTTGGGTTTCCCTTCTTGCTCAGCATCTTCCTCCTCTTTGACAACAGGAAACACGGGTGGGCATCCAAACATCTCAATCTCCCTTTTAATCTTATCGGCTGAGGCCTTAATGGGCATCCCAGTACAATGAAAAGCAAAAGGCAAGAGCACATTTGCACCCCTCAATCTATGATATGCCGCAGCAAATTCAAGTTTCGAGAGGGAAAATGCATGTCCCAAGTGCAGATAACCATTCATATAGGGAAATGGAAAGTTCCCAAAGAACTTATCACCTGGTTTGGGCGGCAAGTCCTTGGCTTCAGCCTTGAACACATCACCCTCTTCCCACCACTTCTGGACTTTAGACTCGATTTCCAAAAGACGATCTCTGCGTGCAAAGCTTTTGCCACATTCTTCCGCCATTTCGTTACAAGCAAGCCCACCGAAACTGTTAAAAAAAAAAAAAATACACACACAGTTCCAATCAGAGTAATACATACCCATACAGATGCTCACCACATATTACAGCAAAAATGAAATCACGCCATGAAAGAATCAGCTTTCTTCTTCTAAGCCAAAAAAAAAAAAAAGTAAAAAAAATAAACAGTTAAAAGTTGGGGAAAAAACTGACACTCGTTCTATTTAAGAAAGCAGAATTTTGAGATCAAGGCCTAGCTAAGTGGCAAGAGCTCAGCCTCACCACCATTTGACAAACAAAAACATGTCATTCGCGCATTCATTCCATGTGCAATACCGAAAATTAAATCAATTTGCATCGAAATAACTAAGTACAAAATCATGTAAAAGAAAGAAATACCTGAATTCATTCGATTTAAAGATTAATAAGGAGGAAAGAACGTGTCTTGAAGGCTTGGGTTGCTGAAGGCTAACGCGTCTCAGTAGATTATGAGACGCCACCGTTATCTAGGGTTTTGGATGTTTCTCTCTCTCTTCCATTTTCTGGTTTTGCTGGGAACGGGTGACATCGGGTTGTTGTTTGCGTTTGCAGATAGCCCAAGTAATTGGACATATTTGTAGTGGCATCCCCATAGATTTAGCCCAGCCCAGTTATTTGGGAAAATATGTATTTTTGAGTAGTATATTGATGAAAAATGTGTAGTTAAAAAATGAGGAAATTTTTGAATTTACGTGTAATATTATTTTATTGAAGAATGTGTAATTAAAAATAAGAGCGAAAAAAATGTATTTTAAAAATAATAGAGATCAAACAAGATGATTCAAAAGTTACTTTTCACAAAATAAGCTAAAACTAGTTTTTAAAATTAATTATTAACCTACTGAAATTTCAAATGGTAATTTTCAATTGATTCAATTATTTTATGGCCAGCCTTATTGGAATCTAGTTTAATAAAATCAATATTTCAAATTGGTACTTTTAATTGATTTAAATATTGAAAAGAAATATGTTTTAAAATAAAATAAATATAAATAAATATGCTATAATAAATGACACGCGTGTAATATATTTTAAGAGTTACCTTATTGAATCTAGTTTAACATAATGAATATATTGCGAATGCAATTGAATATCGAGTCATTCGTAAAAAAAAAAATGACTAAGAAGGTAATTGTTTTCATTTGTCGTAAGCGCTTGTGTAAAGGCATGGTACGTTATTCTAGCTTATGTACGGTAATGATTCTCGCTTCATCCCTCAAATTTGTCTCAGTTTTTATTTAATTAATATTTTTCAATTTATGGCCCTGTTCGGTACAAATTAAAAGTCAATTAAAATTGAAAATATGGCCGTTGTGGATTCTCCTCATCTCATAAAAGTCAACAATAATAGATAGTTTTTCAATTTTANCATTTGTCGTAAGCGCTTGTGTAAAGGCATGGTACGTTATTCTAGCTTATGTACGGTAATGATTCTCGCTTCATCCCTCAAATTTGTCTCAGTTTTTATTTAATTAATATTTTTCAATTTATGGCCCTGTTCGGTACAAATTAGAAGCCAATTAAAATTGAAAATATGGCCGTTGTGGATTCTCCCCATCTCATAAAAGTCAACAATAACGGCTAGTTTTTCAATTTTAATCTGATTTTAATCCCTCCCGAACACGCCCTAAGTACTTGTTTAGATTTCATTATAAATACATTATAACATAAAAGTCGAAGTCTCCAAAAAAAATTGAAAATAAAATAAATAAACCCTTAAAATACAAACAATTGTCTCTCTCTCTTCCCTCTTAGCAGCATCTTGTAGTTGTATCGTGTCAAGAGAGAGAGAATATCTCATATTACTTTTTAAGATATATTCCTCTCTAAATTTTCCTCGATAAGCTTGCAACTTTTCTCTGGATTTCTCCATTATTTTTGTGGAATAAATTCCCTTTTCATCTCTATGCTTGAATAAAAAGGGAAGAAGGTCCAATAATTTACTCTCGTAATAAAAAAAAATTCGGCAACTCCCATCGTTGATACGGAAGATGCCGTAAATTTGCTTGCAAATCAACGAATTTTCCATGTTTTAATTCGTGGAAATTCTTAGAATCAATGCGTTATGGGCTCATTTGAATTATTACTATTTAAAATTTATAATAGTATAAAAAAGTCACAACATTACAAATCACGTGAGACACACATGTTCTTAGCTAGTCATATGAATGTCGAATACACGAACATATTTAAAAGAAATTAAATAGGTGAAATATTTGAAACTCGAACTTTTCATATTTAAGCACTTTATTTAATAAAGTGGACAATAAAATATTATCGATGAAGAAGAAATATAAATGAATTATTAGTTGTAATCTTATAGTTGTCAGAGTAGCTTGATATGGAATTCTATCCAAATCTTGATGTATCATTCTATCTACAAATTCTTTAACCAAATTGTTGGCAATTTATCATTTCCACACATATTCAAATGGAAATTTGGTAACAATAAACATATTGCTTCTATGAATTTGTTAACATTTCTTCCTATAATCTCAAAAGTCGCTCGATAATTACTTAAAATCTCGTAATTCCGAATGTCCCAAGCCTTTTCATCAGTCCGCCTTCTTGAAATAATCAGTTATGTTAAAATTCAATGGTTGAAACAGCTCTTGACGTTCCCATCTGGCGCGATCACTTCTATACAAATGTGGATATCTATTAATGCTCCAGAAACATTTAGTACATTTTGAACTAACTGTATATGCCCAGAAGAATCCATGACTTCTCGGGTTTATATATAGATAGCACCATCGCATTGGAAAGGCAACCTGCCGGAAATGGAATCTGTAGGTGGTATTTTGAAGCAGTTGATACAGAGAATTATCCTTGCCTGTGTATTTGCACATGAAGTAAATTGGATGGTTTCCATCATTGGCTAATGTGACCTCGACATCAGGAAATAATTCAAATTTGCATTTTGCAGGGATGAAAGAAATGGAAACGAGTAGGAAGAGAAATGTAAAATTTATGTAGGTTTTCTCTGCCATGGAACCAACCATGGCAAAGATTTTGTTGCAGGTTGTCAATGGAGATTGGAATGTTTTTATTTTCTATTTTGGGATTGATTGCAGGCATTGGTCCAGGCATATTTTGCGGTGAAGAGGCAGTTATAAGCCAAAAAAAGGTGATAAAATAAGTTAAATTTTGTTCTGGTCTTCCGTGTTCACATTAGAGGTACACTTTTGTATTTAATATTAAGATTTTATTTTTAATTGTTTTAAAATTTTACATCCAACCATTGACTGACTTTATCTTCGTAGTGTTCACAGCCACCAACAGCCTAGAAAGGTTGTGTACGTCTAACGGTTTATCCAAATGTGCGGAAACTACACATGGACAGTAGTGGAGTCCATTGACCACGTACTCTCGTCAAATTTCGAGGTAAACAATATGAATTGTGATGTTTTAAAATCTATTTATTTAGAATTTACAGTTCATGCTTTCTTTTTTTATTATGTTGTGATTTTCTAAGAGTTTGTTTTTTGAGTTTTTGTTTTATTTAAATTGCAACTTAACTTAAATAATTAATTATTTCCTCTTTAAAAAAAAATTAATCGATAGTTTATTGTGGCATACATGTATAGATGCATAATATATTCAAAGTTTCTCGACACTGATATTTCAATAATTTAGTATACGTGTAACAAAAACATATATTAATTTAGTTTTTACTATCTTATGTGTGTTTGCATAGGAAATATCTCACATAAAAGAAAATATTTTATTTATTTGGAAGAAAATAAAAACATACCTCCCCACAAAGAAAGTGTTTTCCTCAAAAACATGGAAAACTATGCACATTTCGAAAATTGAAAAATATTTTTCATGGAAAAAAATGACAATCAAACACTTCAAAAGCTGAAATTTGGATGGAAAATGCCATTTTCTATGGAAAGTTTTCCGGTCAGAGGTTTTTAGTTAATTGGATTGATGTTAATTTAATGATATGATACATAATTTTTGATGTATCAATTCAATCAAAATATTGATTAAGCAGTGAAAATAGTAAACTTAAGTTCATTTATGATTTACAATTTTTTTAATATTGATTTACCATGATTAAACTCCATTCACGTAGAAATACTTCTTCGTTGGACGGTTCTGCGTATGCATGCAAGACTTTTCATGAAAGTATTTTTGTCTATTATGAAGTGAGTAGGACCTACATTGTTAACCAAAGAGTGAATTTAGAACATTACAATCACTATCACTACTACATTAAAAGTGAGAATGGCCAAAACACTGTTCATTTTTGCACCTTCCATTTCACACCTAAACTGGTTTGTCACTATTTATTAACTGGGTTGTGCACTATTCATCCATAAATTTCTCTCTCGGTGTGGAAAAAAAATAAAAAATTCCTGCAATTGTTGACTAATTGGTATTCGAAAATATCCCTGTTTCATTGTGGATTTGCTACAGTCGTAAATATCCCTCCTTTTGTTGACTATTGGTATTCGAAAATATCCATATTTCATTGGTATTTGCAGCTCAAATTGGATAAATATCTTCTTCTTCATTCATATTTTGTATTGGAGAACCAAATGTATTTCACTCCGGTGCAGTAAAATAGTAAACTTTCTCCACATCTGTATCGTTCGTAATTCGTCGTCTTCGGCTTAAATTTGTCGTGTGTGACCTCTACAAATAACCCAACGAACCCCAAGGTTCTCGCGCAATACAGAGAGTTTGAGAGTTTATCATCAATATCACTGTAAGATCTTATATAATAAGTTAAGTTTGCTATAACAATATTCGATTCGTGCTACTTTCGCTTAAGTTTGTCGTAACAACATTCCTTTGCTACAAAAAATATATTACCATTATTCAACACGAAGCGGAATACATACACAAAAATAGCAGAAGAAAATGAATTCTAGTGGATGTAATTTGTTTGGAAGTGATAAGGGAGAGAGGAGTGTGAGAAGAAGTAAAGAGGCATGGAAGATACGTAAAGAAATGGAGAAAATTCGGAGATATGGGCGGTGCCTCCGAATTTTTCGGAGACACGATACACTTCGTGTCTCCGAATTGTGCGGAGACACGGGCGGTGTCTCAGAATTTTTCCCAATTTTTCGGAGACACAGAGTGCTCCGTGTCTCCGAATTGTGCGGAGACACAGGCGAAACCCAGGGTTCTCACGCAGTACAGAGAGTTAGAGAGTTTTTCGGAGATACGGTGCAGAGACACGGCACACTCCTGTCTCCGGATTGTACGGAGACACAAGCGGTGTCTCCGAATTTTTTAGAGATACGGCACTCTGTGTCTCCACAGAGACACGGCATACTCATTGTCTCCAAATATATGACTTGATTACTGAAAAATGCTATGTTGCGGCATGTTGTGCACGATTATGCTTCGTTTGAGGATAATTCAAGTACACTTTCCTTTGCTACTCATGCATTTCGAATGATTGAATGTACTGGAAATGTTAGGTTCAAACTTGTTTCCAGTAAATATTACATGCCAACATTACTTGTAATTTGTAATCATCGTAATGGTAAAAAAAAAAAAAATTTACAAAGAGAAGTAAAACCTTTTTTTCCTTGTCATCATACAGTAAAATCACACATACATATTGCATTTATCAAATTGTTTGAATTGTGATTAAGTATTTAAGACTATTGCCTCTTTACTAATGGATACATAATTCTCTTCGAATTTTTTTAAAACTGTAATACATTTCTGATGTCCTGGAATCTCTTGTAATAAATTTGTTCTTCCTATCTTTATAAGCAAGTTTTGGACCATTTGTGTGTACATATAATTCCAAAAGTGATTTTGAGCAATATCCTTAGGATTTGTTTTCTCTTCATTAGCTGTGTATTATGTCAGTGCTTAAAAATCATTGTGGGGTTTAATAGTTTGGTTTTTCATTCAAGTTTAGGAAATTCAATTTCTTCAACTATCATCTATTATATTTCTTTCTTATTGTCATTTTTACAATCATTAATGGTGATGGTACATGATGAATTATCTTCTTTTGTCTAATGAGAATGCCAACTTCCAGATCTAATGGAGTTAGACATTAAAATTTGAAACATTTACCCCCAATCCATCAGTAACATTGTAGTTAATCCTTCGAGAGTAACTATGGTGATGATAATTTGTTTGATTATCAAATTAGCATTGTATAAAATCATACTTTGAATGTGTATATGCATTTATTCTTACGAAAATGCATGATGAATTGTATTGTCTATTGTTTCTGCATATTTCTTGATTTAATATGAGTTTATAGCTTTAATGTATTTTTCTATTATACTATGCTAAGGCTTAGAGAGCACATGGAACACTGCATAATCATCCAAATAAAAAATAAATAAAAAACAAGTCTTATAGTTTAGAGCATAACTCCAACTACTTCTTCATAAGTGAAATACAGTACTTTTTTGTTGCCCTTATTTTAGTTCAAATAGCTTTAGCTAAATTTAAATAAGGCTACCTTTTGATTACCTATGTACATAGACGTTGTGTAACTCTTTCCTCTGTTTTCAGCTTCAACAGCTTCTTGCTGAATGACGCAAAATCTTAGACCATTGGATAAATGGTGCAACATGAAGGTGGGTTTTGTCAAAGGATATAGTTATTGTTCCTTTTGTCTCATTCAAGTGAACTTAAATTCTACAGTTGATGTATGAATTTTAGAATAACGCTTTGATGTCAACAGTGAATTAGTTATTAAACCAAACATCATTTGTAATTTGGTCCGTAACTCTTCAACATCTTATGTATTTAGGATATATATTAAATAGTCTAATGCTTTAATTCATATCCATTTGTCTCCGTTTTTTTACGTTATACATCTTCAATCTAAATTTTCATCACATCACTGACACATCCCTGTGCCTTTTAAACCTATTTTCAATTAAAACAAGTCATAACTTTAAATGCAAGCCGAAATTTCAAACCAATCCACGCAAAAATTCTAAATGAATCACCAATGAGGCATCAGCTAAAATCCAACACCTGCAATATTAATGTAAAATATTTTGAATGAAATGACTTAAAATATTAATTATAACTCTCACTTCCATTCACACTTTCAACTACCCAAACATTCAATTTCAACTACCAAGCATTCACAGTTTCACCAACCAAACTTTTCAATAAAAAATCTCTTACGAATTCATTCTCATCAGATTTTCAAAAAATTACTCACCAATTCAGCATAGCATTCCTATCTCCAATTAATTTTAGAAGTTGAATATTTAGCACTGGACAGTGCAATAAGTATTTAGAAATATTTGCTATGGAATATTAAATATGTGTAAGTTTATAAAACGAGAACTATATATGTGGAATCAAATTGTGTTTTTTAGTGGGGTGGACTTATTTTTCTTCTATGTATGGAATGAAGTTTTGTTTTTTATAATAGAATTGAATGTTCTCTAGAATTAAATTAATTTGTAAATGAATACGAGATTTTGTAATTTGTATCAATGTTTTTGAATTATTAAATTAGAAATAAGTGAAATTGTATTTAGGTTGTACAAAATGTAAGCAAATGTAATACATATATTTAATTAAGTAGAATAATGAAATGTTTATTTTTTTCGGCAAAAGAATAAGAAATAAATCAATAATTTTAAAAATGTAAAATTCTTTTTTTTAAAGGAAATTGCAGCGTAGAGTTGCACTCTGTGAAGTGCGCAGAGACCATGTCCTGAGTGTCATTCCTCGTTGCGCGAAGTATTCACTCCACACAACACGAAGTATTCACTTGTGTTGCAGAGAAATGTAGAAATTGAAATGAGGGATAAAATTGTATGCTGGAGGAGATAANTTAAGTGAATAATTAAATGCTTAATTTTTTGCAAAAGAATAAAAAATAAATCAGTAATTTAAACAATGTAAAGTTAATTTTTTTAGGAAATCACAGTGTGGAGTCGGACACCGTGAATGAAAGGAATATACCTCCGTGCAGTGAGGAGTATTACTCCACAAAGTGCCGAGTCTTAAGTGCAAAGTAAGACTCCACGCAGCGCGGAGTACTCCGCACAACTTTGCACTATACGAAGTAAAAATACTCCGCACTGTCCGCAAGTATTACTCCGCAATATGCGGAGTAAAATACTGTCCGCACTATGCGGACAGTGGAGGGTATTACTCCGCACTGGCACACTCCGCCACCGCAC
>CAIGRK010338083.1:0-21410 GCA_903798315.1 Fraxinus greggii | reverse complement strand
AAGATAATGAGGTATGACTCAATTTGTGGTAGCTTAAGGTTTTATTTGAAAGGCAAGCAAAAATTATTGGAGTCGATTACATAAATTCATTTTCATAATTCCTTCTGGTTAGTAGTAAAACTACAGGCAAATCTAAAGCAACTAAGATTTCAGCAACTAGCACAGACTGTTAACTTTTTATCTACCCCTCTTCTTTTGACATGTTATACAGAAATAACGTTTGTCTTTTGTTTAGTAGTCTTGTAGAGTTACCCAAAACATATCTTAAAAAATTTTCGTGTATTGCTTCATTTAAGCCAGCTTAAATGTTGTGGTCAACATGTAACCAATGTTGACAACGAAAAACCCAGGATTTTGCTTTCCTAAACTTACTGAATTTATGCTTAAAATAAGAGCAAGAAGAGAAATGACTATTTGAAATAGTGAATTTAGATTTGCATATACATTTTTCCCCGACTATGCCTATTTATAAATTTCTGATGAGGCCGTGGAGATAATAAAGTCCTTTCTTTCAGAGACACGTGACAATTTTTTACTATTCAACATGTAATTGATTACTTTCTCACGTTTTATTCACATTCCACAAGTTCCTTATCCATTTGTTGTGAAGTCATGTTTAACAGATTTATTGTTATTATTCTCACATGTGCTTCAATAACGGTTTTCGCTGATATAGCTTAGCTGGTGGAATTGCTCTATTTGCTTGCTTGGCAGTTTTGCATTAGCACAATTCGTGTTCTCGTATGTTTATGCTTGAGGTTGAGTATAAATGCTAGCCGATTTTAGCCTGAGTTTGCCCGCGATTTGATGATTTTTAGCTCGAAAAGTGTTCATTAATATTGGCATAGGTTTGCATGGAGCTAGCTTACCATACCGTCGCAAATAACAATCAAAATTCCCGCCACTAATATCTGTAAAATTAATTGACAACAACCGCTACATAACAACTATTGGAATTTTGTTCTTAATGTACATTTCGTATAAACTGCTTTACACACTTTTTGTTTTAAAAATCCAGTTTCCCTTTGGGTGGATATTTGATGGCATACATGATATCAGTTAAGAAATTCAGACTTCTACCTGTTTTACTCGAAGGAACTCCGCAAGCCATAGTTTATTCCGTTAAATCAGAACTTAAATATGCATTTCATAACATTAGATAGAACTAGATAATGAACAAGATTTTTAGATTGTTTTTCTTTATCAGTAGTCCTATACTCCTTACTAAACATGCTATAAATATTTCTTTGAAGTGTACTTTCAGCGAGACAGAGAGATTCAACATGCAACGTTTACAAAGTTATTCCTTATTTTGCAGCATATATTGAATGTTGTAGCTGATAACTGTCTTGGGATTGCAACCGACAAAAGTNAAATATGCATTTCATAACATTAGATAGAACTAGATAATGAACAAGATTTTTAGATTGTTTTTCTTTATCAGTAGTCCTATACTCCTTACTAAACATGCTATAAATATTTCTTTGAAGTGTACTTTCAGCGAGACAGAGAGATTCAACATGCAACGTTTACAAAGTTATTCCTTATTTTGCAGCATATATTGAATGTTGTAGCTGATAACTGTCTTGGGATTGCAACCGACAAAAGTGGATGTTGTGTTCTTCAACAATGTGTAGCACGTGCTAATGGAAAACCATGGGAACGCCTCGTGGGAGAGATAACCGCAAATGCTTTGGTTTTGTCAGAACATCCTTATGGGTATGAATTTACGTAGTCACCCCTAAATTTATTGAGTCTTTCTTTAATGGTCAGGAAAATGATTTTTATGTAATTAACTTCTCCAATTTCAGGAATTATGTTGTGCAGTATATATTGTGCCTGAAGATACCTCAGGTTACAGCAAAGACATTGGAGCAACTTGCTGGAGCTTATGCTTCTCTTTCCATGAATAAATATGGAAGCAATGTGGTCGAAAAATGCCTCAAGGAGTCTGAAGAACATCAAGCTTTGAAGATAGTCAATGAGATTATTAGGAGTCCAACTTTCTTGATGGTTCTTCAGGATCCTTATGGGAACTATGTTGCTCAGTCTGCGTTGGCAATCTCTAAGGTATAGTATTGTCCATATTTATTATGAGGCTGTCAAAAACTTTAAAAATATCATGTACTTAAGGATTCTTAAATGCTTGACACGGAAATCAGATGGTTATTTCTTAAATTTACTCTGCAGGGAGCTACACGTCATGCTATGATTCACCTAATTCATATGCACTATGAGTTGCTTCACAGCCATCCTCATGGAAAAAGGGTGCTTGCACGAATCCAAGGAAGAAAGCAGCGTGTATGATTATGTAATATTTAGTACAGCACGCTCACATGCCCATATTTATATTGTTGTCTCCGTGTGTCTAATAACTACATGTGTTGGTATAATAAGTTAGTTAATTGTTTGTAGTTTTTGTTTAGGAAATAACCAAGGATGCTTAGTTATTGATTGCGAAGTAGATTGTCCTAGATCTTATTCTCTGGGATTTTGCTGTTGTTTCTTGTAGGCACTGTTGGATTTATTGCCATGTTTTTTGTTGAGTTATTTATCAATAAAATTTGCTGTTGATTGTAAATGTATGAACTGAAATGCTGAATGGAAACCACTGAGTCGACTTCAAAGTTCAACCCACAATATACCAAACTACCAGGGTAGTTGCAGATTCTAAAGCATCCATCAGTATTTAACATCATGCTTCCCATTTCTGGTTTCTGACAATGCGCTACAACAGGCATGTTGCTAATATTTGCTTGTAGTTTAGGAATCAATCCTGCTTCTGCCAGTATACGAAATTGATGTTCAACTATTCTAAGAACTCTTCTAGCTCTCATTTCCACCATGGAATAATTTACTTTATTTCTTTCTAACCATAAGTACCAAAATGTAATTAAAGGGATGATCGCCTGGTTGGCCATGTTCGTAGCCTGTCCTTTAAACCTCCAATTCTGAATGGACAAAAAACAGCACCTATCAGGCTCGAGAGAATCCTAATAGCATTCATATGGGAGACTAATCCAACCGGAAACACGCACATTTAGCTGCTTGGGAGATACTTTAGTTGGCCAAATAGGAGGAGGTTTGTGGCTGAGATCATTCGGTGACGTAATAGCTTTATTTTTTCATGAAAGCTTCGGTGGAAATTTAGAGCACAAAGTTCCCTACGGTCCTGAGTTTTGAAGGCAAAAATACTGTCGAAACAACCATGCAAAATGACTCCCCCACCTGGAAAACAACTAGTGAGGGAGGCAACTCGACTGTGGGAATACTCTTTTAAGTGAAAGTCCAAGAATTCGAGAGAAGAAGTGAATGGGACACAACCAAACCGAAGGCAATACTAATTTTTTGGCCTGTCAACTAGCAATGGGGATTTCTCCGCTGCATCTTGTTGGAACACCAAAGGTTAAAGCTTCTTCTCTTGTTTCCAAATACTTCTTATATCTAGACTCGGTCGGATTTGCGAAGTTTTTCTCATTCTGATCCTCTAAATTTAATGACAAGTTATATCATACTTTTCATTATACAAATTTGTACATATCAAACACACAGGAGAAATTAAGAAAATATTTACTATTAATTCTGGTCCAAAAGGCTCGTGTAGGTTGTTTTAGCCCGACAACCATTATTCGGGGAAAACGATATTTTAAATAGTGAATTTTAAGAGAACGTGTGTTTAATATTGAGTATATAGAAAAAAAAAAACGTTTTCAAATAATGATTGTCAAATATGGACTTAATTTATTCTTTTGTACACAGAAATTAAGAAATTTTGGAAATTCAAGTAGTGTGGTTCGTCCGTGTCCAATTATAATTGCTTTGATTGTTTTGTCTTTATTTCAAATAATGATTGTTTTGTCTATACGAATCATGGACGACTAATTTTTAACAAATGATTCCGCTTCAAAGATTCAAATGTTGAGCTTGGGCTTGAAGTTGGACTTGGGCTTTAGCTTGGGCTTGGACTTGGGCTTGAGCTTAGGCTTGATCTTCGTAGATGCACTCATTTAGCGCAACCAGGCCTGCTCAACACAAAGAAAGGTATCGACAGCTTAGGCCCAAAATAACAATGCATTTGTACGTGCAAACTTCAAAGGTGTTCCTGTACCCCGCACCCCACCCCCACCTCTGTTTTTTATTTTTTTTATCATGGTGTTTTTATACAGATTTTTAACTATTTGAAATGAAATTTTACTTCCCATGCTAAAAAATCTATAAGTGTAAACCTTAGCATATTCCATGAATATTGACGAAAGTTTTTTTCCGAATTTGAGATACGGTAATAATACGAAGAGGGTATATTTAATGTAGATTAAAATAGAAAAAAAATGATCTTGTATTTGTTATTTTATTCAATAGTATCTCAAACGCAATTGAATTTTTCATTTCTCATGAAAAAATTAATTATTTCTCAATTATAAGTGCACCCCAATTACAAAAATACTGAATAACTAATACAAAAATATAGGCCCTGTCGGGCGCGCTTCTGGAAGGAGAAAAATCAATTATTTGTCCTTTGTAGCTCACCATTGTTGACCCCCTCTCTCAGGGTTGGGTCTCATCTGTCTCCTCCAACGATCATATTCTTGCTTTTAATCCATGAAAATAGTAAAGTCAGACAGGGCCATAATCTTATCAACTTGTTATATATACTCTCAAGATTTATATTTTCGTTACTTTGGAAAAATAATTAATTGAAATAACAAGTCGTTATTGATAATGACAAAAGAAGAAGATTGACAATTGACACGAAAGATAGAATTCAGGCTTTATAGTATAATGTTGCAGACAGCCTCAACTTGAAAAGCTAAAAAGTCTAGTTTTTCAAAGTAAAAGATGCAAAGATGAGTCCTCCTCAAGGTTACCACTCATATCTCAATCGTGTTTGGATGAACCTTAAAATAAGTAAAAAGTTATTTTTAAGTAACTTTTTATTTGAAGATATTTTTATAAGTTCACTTTTAAGATATGCAGTAGGTCATATGAATCTTTTTTGTTATTTGGTTAATCGTCAAAACTACTAATAGAATCAAAATAACGAGATTCTTGAAAACCACGACAATTCGTGTTGATTTTGCTCTGCATCCGAACTTCTGATATGTTTCATTGCAATCGAATCACTCCTACGAATAAAAGCTTCTTGATATTTACGTAGAACATTGCACGAATGCATAGAGTAGAGTCGTTTTCATTTTACCCCCACCCGTGGCGCCCCACTTTTTGTTGATTTGTAGTAAAAAGGTCCTGAACGTGAAAAGGGCATTAAGTAGGGAGGTGGTTGGTGAGTCAAGAATGCATCGTCGTAAATGTCTATTAAGAGATCTGTTATGCGAAGCCCTTTTTCCTCCCATTATTATTATTTTTATTATTTTTTTTTTTTTTGAGTGGTTTAGATTTGTTGACATAGTACCTTTAAATTCTTTCATTTTTCTAAAATTGATAAATTTTAATCAAGCAACGACGACGACTATGCGTCAACAAAATTTATTGACATAACCAAGAGATAAAGATATTGATTGTTAAGATATAAATATCACGTCAAAAGATTATAAAATAAACAATAAACATAATAAAATTGATATTTTAATATTAAACTGAAGTCTTAATATAGTATCAGAGTTCATTAAATTTTAATCAACAATTCGATCGGATTAAAATTTAAAAATGAGCTCACGAATTACAAAATTGACATGTTCAAACAAGTTAATATCTTGTTGTTTGAACGTGTTAAGGAATAAATCTCATATTACAATATAAAATATACAATATCTTGAACTACTTCACTTGATAACATTGACATTTTGATATGGAACCACTAATTACTGATACAATATTGAAGCTCTTTGACCAATACCCAAAAATTTAATCCGATTAACACTAAAAAATGAGCACACGAAATGTAAAATCTATAAGCTGAAATGAAGTCGCTATCTTGAAGGATATGTTAAGGATAAATTACAATAGATAAAAATTGATGAAAATGACGTTCTCCACAATAAAAAGTTGAAATATGGGTGAAAATGCAAAAAATTGAAACGTGAGAACGTTTGCCACTAAGAGCGAACCGTAGAGACATTTTGTGCTAATAAGCCTTTAGAAAGTTAGGTAACCGCCTGCCTAAACTCAATCAAACATTAGGCAGGCTTTGCTTAGCGTGTGTGTATTTGTTTGACACAGTTTATTTGGAAAAAAAAATAAAAAAAATTGCTCTCAAACTCATTTTCAATCTTTCATTCTTCCAATAAAATTATTTTTCACACTTGAATCCATAAATTTTCATATTTTTTAACCACACATAATAATAATAATAATAATAATAATAATAATAATAATAATAATAATAATAATAATCTTCATTTCAAATAATCTCTCCTAAACAATCACATTATCAAATTGCATGAACATATTTTATTTTTCCTAATCGAATCGGGCTGTCTTATTCTTATAACATTGATGTTACGTTTGGAAGGAATGAAAATTAAAGGGAAAAAATCAAAACAATATCTATTTTACTGTTTAATCACATTAATTACTTCATATCGAATTCAATTAGAAAACTTAATTATTTATACTTATGATTGCATCACGAGTTACAAATCTTTAATAATCCTAGGACTATGCATGTGATTAATATTTTAGTGCACAATCACTTTAGTATCCTCCACCTTTTATCTATACATAATAAAAGATACTAAACCCTTATTCACTGTTTGATTACCACATTTTTTATGAAAAATATCACATCCGAGGAAAACGAATTTCACTTTGGCCGTTTGATTGCAAAGTGGAAATGGAAATCGAATTTCAAGGTACAGTCACTTTAAACTGCATTTTCTTCGTTTTCGTGGAAAACGAATTTCTATAAATTTGATGAGTTTTTATTTTTTAACTAACATGAAATTAGAATTCTTTTCACATTTGCCTATTAATTCAAAGGAACAACAAGATTGCGGTTTGCCCACTTTTGTCCATCTTTTTCTAACTGGTAAAAAGAAAGATGTCCCACTTTGATAATTAAATTGATCATATCAAAGAGATTTCAAAATAACAAGATCCATTGATTGAATATATATATATATTGGTGGAGATATGGGAATTTTTATCTGGCGACCATAAATTCAAATCACAATAATTATATCGAAAGAAATACGATACATAATACAACAAACATCCTAGTTCATAATTGACGGGACACGTGAAAACATAAGTTGACCCCAACTTGATATATATAACCCCCGTTTGGTGGGGAATTAACATCATGTTTGAACCATATTTTTACAAAAATCTATTTTTACAAAATTTATTTTCAACCACACATTCTTGAATAAAATTATATTACGCGCAAATTTAAAATTTTTCTTTATTTTTTAACAACATATTTTCTATCAAATCACTATTTAAAATGCATTATCCACTCAATAATGTGCATCAAACAGAGTCTAAAATCAGAATTTTAATAGATTTTGATAAAAATTGATTATATATGTAGTTGAAAATTTGTGAGTTCCATTTTTTGTGGATAAAATTAACTGTTGACTTTAATTTAAATTAAAATCTGAACTTTAACTTCTACCAAACATGGGCAATTGTAAAGCTTACAAACGTCTAATTTATTCAGAGTATTCTCCTAATAAAAATTATATATTAGACTAGTAGTTATCGTTTTGATGTATCAGTTATTGTATCCACGATAAACGATAGATTGTCAAGCGATGGATGTACAAGTGTTGAAAGTGTCTAAATAGTAGCCTATTTCAAATTGAGTATCCGGACTTAAAGAGTGCAGGAAGCATGGCCTTAAAAAAAGTAATTTTACTTGATAAAGTTGGCTGCTTTTGGAAAAATTGTATATGCACTTTTGACGTATTATGTAATCTACACATTTTTAAAATATTAACGTCCAAAAATGCAGTGAAAGTTAGAATATAAAAATAATTTTGGTCGGTTATTGAATATACGTACATAAGAAAAAAAGGAAGAAAGATTGATGATGATGATGAGTGTGACTAATTATTCAACAAATTCTGCGTACTTTTTCTCAAAATCTGTCTGAAATTCTAGATAAAAAAGAAGAAGCCTGTTCGGTTCATAAAAAATGTAAAACTTTGTTAGGCATTATAACATAATTTAATTATTGAATAACTTATTAATCCACCTGCAAAATTGTAACTTTTTATCCAAAATTTTAACTCACGTTGTGCCTCGTCATCAAGAATCCAATCAAGAGATCATGTCATAGTTTGCGTGGAAATGCCAGTCGAACCCGACCAAGTCTATGAAGACCTATTTGGTTAAAATAAAGAGGTCGAAGAGTGAAGTACTCCCCTCCCCTTTATTTTTTCTTGGCCGAAGTCCTCAAAGAAGAAGCTGAAGTTCCTCTTACCGAAGACTTCTAGTATTAAGTTTCCCAATGCTGAAGTCCTTGTCGTCCAGTAGAGGATCCATAGACAATCTTTAGGAATAATTGATGTAACGTTTTGTAGTAATAAATGTCAAAATTGTGGCCGACTCATTGTCAATGTATTAAATGTATAACAAATTGAGTGATGTGAGGCTTCGACCTGGGAGATAAGACCACGTGGTTGCAATCCAACAGCTACCACTTCAGCCGGACCCTATAAAAGCTCACAACGTATACTATTTGAAGGATAATGAAACCTTTAACTCTTGAACTACACTCAATCATCTTTCTTGCTTACTCTATATTTATTTGTTTGAGTTAAATTACTTCTATTTTAGTTGAGTTATTTATGATTGTTTGTTTATATGTGATAATCTTGGATCATATTGTCCACACTTGAACATTATTGTCTCGCGTCATAAAACATTTTCCATATCCATAAATGCTATCGTGTCCCATCAAAATATCCAGCCAAAATGTGCAGAATTTGTTTGCAAATGCGCGAGTGAATCCGACATTTGTTGTCCATGTAATCGTTACAAAAAATGGGTGAACAACTCCCATACTTCTTGATAACTTGTTTGATATAATTTTTTAGCCCATATTTTGTGAAAAAAAACCTTTTTTTTTTAAAGAATGTACGTTTGAAAAATATGAAAAAGTTATGGATCCATGAGCAAAATTATTTTATTGAAAGAATATGTTGTTAAAAGTAAGTATGAGAAAAAATGAGTTTTAAAGAATATATATGAAACAAGGGCAAAGTTTTTTATTAGAGAAATTGATTTACAATTTAGAAGCATTTGATCATAAGGGTCAAAGAATAACAGCTATCGATGAATTAAACGAACATTTGTCTTGCAAATTGATTTATTTTTTGTGTGGTGGGTAGTTCCAATCCTCAAACTCTTGATCTTGATATAAGTGGAATTAATTGTACTTAGCTCAATATCAGTGCATGATATGTGCATAGAATCAATGAGATCGCGATTTAAAATGAGTTTTTGCTATTCGATTGAATCAACGAGTATTGATAAGTCGATTCTCGATGTTTCTTTGGAATCAACGAGTTTCAATCACATAGTCATATCTTATTTTGTGCTTCCGCCTACATCATTTTTCAACACAAAAGGATCAATGAACATATGTTATCATCATTTTAACGCGGCCAAAAATATCAATTCCTCTCGAATCAGGACATTAGGGCTCACAACATATGGTCCAACATCTATATTTTGAACTATATGTTCATCGTAATTACGCCTAATGTCTAAGGCCGTTGTTATTCAATTGTCCCTACCAAACCTTCTTGCAAACCTAAGACAAGTTGAGAATCATTACTCTACTTATAATGCAAGAAGCTACACTTTAGAATAAGTCGTTGGTACGTATTCTCTATAGAAAGATCAAACGAAATCTATTTTGAGTAAGATCTTGTTTCTTCACTATTTTTAGGCATTTAAAATATTTTTTTGTCAAATGTCTAAAATACCCCTTGCAATTTTCGATTAATTTTAAATTTTGTTTTGGTGAGTAACAAAAAAATATTTAAATGGATCTGAGTTGATAAAGAGAAGGATATTTTAAGCATTTAACAGCTTTTCTTAAAGCATGCGTTAAACGTGAAAAGGGGATATGTCACTCAAAAAGAACTACAGGAGTGTCTATGTAATTTTTGAAACTTGAAATTATTGAACACCCAAACTTCAAATAAATTGATTTCATTTTCTTGCCCACAAAATCAAGGCTATGAACATATAATTATTAAGGAAGAAGCTGAAAAGTTAAATTTATTGAATGCATGAGTTAAATGTATTTTCTAAAGTGTTTAGTGTTTACCATTTGAAAGCGATGCTTACTCACTTGTTGTGCAACGATCTAACGTCACGTTATACAAAAATTAAAATACATTTATATTTATAGAAGAATACGACAATGGTATTACAAATCACTTTACTCTTATTTATTATGCTAAAATTGGTATTTCGATTATGCAATCAATTGATACACACACACACCCACACACACCCCACTATTTTCACTCCGACCAAGATTTCAAGCATTTATATTCAAATTAATCGCAGAATCAAAGGAATCTCTAAATAAGAGCATTTTCAAAACACTATTTGAATATGATATGATCTTTATCTTAGAGAGCTAATACTAAAAAATAAGTTGTGAGAGACTATCTATTCTAAGTTTTTAAAATAGAGGTATTCTTACTTTATAATGTAAGTTGCATTTAGCCCCTTTTGATCTTCATTATTTGAGATTATAATTTTTAGAATAATATTTTTTAAGAATGTGTATTTAAAAAATAAGAAATTTATTTTTATTTACGCTTAATATTATTTTATTGGAGGGAAATAAATTTTCATTTTGATGGGGGCTAAACGGAATAAGCGCTATATATTTCAATAGTTAAATTATTTAAATGATATTTTAATTAAATGTCATTGATATATAAAAAGTATATTAAATAAAAGATGAAGAGAAATAAAAAAATTATCTCTTGAAAAATAAAATAAAATAAATAGCCAAAATAAGAAGTATTGTTGAAGTTTATAAGATATTTAATTCTTTAAATTAAAAAATATTTTCTATTATAAGTAGGAGTGCTGTAGAAGTGAATCATAATAGGGTTCTTGCACCTCCAATTAAATGGGAAAATGGCCATAGGAATAAAAAATCTTTCCACATCTCGGCAAATGAACAGACCAATTTATTTTATATATTCATACCACGATTTTTATTAACATTACTATATTTTAATCTTCTTGATTACGATTTATCTCCAAAATTTTCTTTAAAATAAAGTAAAAAATTCATTTGTTCATTGCATTTTTTAAATAAGAAAAATAAACAATAATGCAAAAACAAGATTAAATATTTGAACTTTATTTTAAACTAAGTTAACAATATTTTTGGGCTAAAATCATAATTAATGATTATATTCTCTTATAAATGGAATGTTAAAAATAAGAATGTTCTGAAAAAAAATCAATCAAGGATATAGATTTGATTATGAATAAAATTAATGACTTTTAATATAATTAGTGTATTTATAAAATACTTTTAATACCGGATGGATCCAAATAAAATAGGTGGAAGTGGGACCCATGGTAGGGTCTCCTTTTCTGCGTGTGGTTGGGCAGCTAGGTCTCTCTTTCTCTCTCCCTCTCTCACATTCGCACGAAACACGCCCCCCAGTGTGAGAAAATTGCATTTACAGTCCCCAATATTTGTGTTTTGTCTCAAATTCATCTCACCTTTTCTAACATGCACTTAGGTGTACACACGGTTTTTGAATTATTTTCAAACCAAACAATTTTAAGCAGTTCGAAAAATTTTCAAAACAAACCTTTTTTGCGATTCTATTCGATTCCAAACCACAATATTAGCCACATAAAAATAATATCTTACAAACAAGTGAAAAATAAATATATCGTTGTGAAATCTCAATATAAAAATTAAATTAAAACCTTTAAAATATAAATGTTTACGATATATAGTATTGTTATCTGTACAACACGGAGAATTGAGGATAATCAATGTCTCGTTTGAGCATTATCATTTTACGTCACAAAATATATCATATCACAATCATCCTCAATTATATAGAAAGCTACAGCAGACAGACACACAATAAGTTAAAAGACGTGTTGGTAAAATTAGCACATGTTTCAATTACAAAACGATTAATTTGATGGGATGTTTTGATTGCGACCTAAAATCAACTTAACAATCTCAATATCTTGTATTCTCTTCTATAACCAAGTAGAATCCACACAAAGCTCTTATCACATTTTAGGTAAATTGAGTCGAATAGCGTAATACTATAAGTTAAAAGAAATGAGATATCAAAATTAAACAATTTGTTTTCATTGCAAAACTATTAATTTGATAGGACATTGGATTGGTTTTGGAAATCAATATCTACCTTGATATCATAGATTCTTTTTCACCAAACGAGCAAAATTAACAACAAACTCTTATGAAATGTTAAGGCAAACTGAATGACATAAGCAATAAGAAAACAAATATATATAAATATTGTTCTTCGTGTTATTGAGTTATGTACAATACATTCATGAAGGTTGAATAAAGGAATATTTACTGAAAGTACAACACCTAACATTGAGGTTGAGGAGTTCTAAGCTAAGAAAAAAATATTAGATATTAATTCCACCAACCACCTAACATTGAGGACAGAATCTGCAATTTATAAAAACGTAGAGGACTAAATCTATAATTCACCAGACATTGAGGACTGAACCTAAAATTTAGCCCTCACTGTCAATAAAGTAGCAGCACACACCCTTCTCTCTCCCCCACCATCGGTTTCACACTGTCACTCTCTCAGCATTTTCTCTCTCTACAAACGCCACTTTCTTCTCAACGTTTTTTATCACTGCTCTTCATGCCCTTCACATTTCAATAACTGAAAACTTCCTTGTTTGGCACACAACATTACCTTCGTATATTGATACCCACATTTGGGATTTGCGAATACTTTTGTTTTGTGGTTTCTGGAAAATGCTGATAACTTTCGCTTATTGCTCGTATTTCACTCTCTGAAGTTTAGGAGAGTATAGATATAAGGAAGCCACGTTTTTTTTGGTTTGCTGTATACTGCATTGAGTGTGTGTTTTGAGTTTCTTGTTGGGGAAAAATGGAGAAAAAGCAAGGTTTTTTCTCGGCGTTAAAGGAGGAGGTTGTGAGGGGATTATCGCCGGGGAGGTCGCGGGTTAAGAGTACGAGTCGGAGTGGGTCTCCGATAATGAGTCTTCTCCGGAGGAAGAAGAGTGGAGGTAACAGTAATTATGTCGAAACGGTGATAGCGAGATCGGGGAGCCTGAGGCCAGTGGGGGAGACGCTAACGCCGTTGATGGAGGGTCCGGATCCAGACGGCGGAGAAATCGGGGATTCGAAGCGGCTCGGGTCGGGGCTCGGGCAGTGGGTTCGCGGGCAGTTAACCCGGAACCCCTCGGTTCCAGGAGGGGCTGCGGGTTCCAATGGGAATGGGTACAACAAGAGTTCTGATATGAGGCTATTGCTTGGGGTCATGGGTGCCCCCCTCGCCCCGGTGCACGTTAGCACCAATGACCCATTGCCTCATCTGAGCGTCAAGGACACTCCAATTGTACGTCTCTCTATCTCCTCGCACACTCACGTGCATATAAATTATACATATGTGTGTATATATGTATATTTCTGTGAAACATGCTGAAGTAGGTATGTATATTTCTGTGAAACATGCTGAAGTAGTTTAAAGTTGAAGTAAATTCTGAATTATTCTTGGGAGAGTATATTTTGCTACACTTGTGATGATTTGGAGGGAGTTGGTTGCAATTGACTGAAATTTCATGAATATCTATAAATTAACTGCTCATAAGCTGAACCAAGGTGGTGACATTTTAAGCAAATAAATTGTTATCCGATTTTTGTTTATTAGACAGTGCTGGCCGCTGGGCTCCTTTTCACTCGGGAAAAATGCTCAATTTTATTGTCTGATGCGAGTTTGTGATTTTGCAGGAAAATTCTTCCGCCCAGTACATATTGCAACAGTATACGGCTGCGTCAGGAGGGCAAAAGCTCCAGAATTCGATTAAGAATGCTTATGCCATGGGAAAATTGAAGATGGTAGCTTCGGAGTTTGAAACTGCAACGAAGGTAGTGAAGAACAGGAATGTGGCTAGAGCTGCAGAGTCTGGTGGGTTTGTTCTCTGGCAGATGAATCCTGACATGTGGTACGTGGAGCTTGCAGTTGGGGGTAGCAAAGTTCATGCTGGCTGTAATGGCAAACTCGTCTGGAGGCACACTCCCTGGCTTGGCGCTCACGCTGCAAAGGGACCGGTTAGGCCTTTGCGCCGCGCTCTTCAGGTGAAGATGTGTTCTCATCGTTTGTAGCCCAATTTTTGTCAAAATTTTCTTTTCTGGCCTTCTGATAGTAGACGTGGGTAATGTACTTTGCAGGGTCTTGATCCAAGCAGCACTGCTAGCATGTTTGCCAACGCCATATGCATTGGGGAGAAGAAGATCAATGGTGATGACTGCTTCATTCTGAAGCTGTCTGCCGACCCACAAACATTAGGAGCCAGGAGTGAGGGACCAGCAGAGATAATAAGGCATGTCTTGTTTGGCTACTTCAGCCAGAAAACGGGCCTTCTTGTTCACATGGAGGATTCGCATCTCACCCGCATCCAATCTAATGGAGGCGATGCAGTATACTGGGAGACGACCATCAATTCTTACTTAGATGATTACCGGCCCGTGGAAGGAATCATGATTGCCCACTCTGGTCGATCTGTTGTTACACTTTTCCGGTTTGGAGAGATGGCAATGAGCCATACGAAAACAAGGATGGAAGAAGCTTGGACAATTGAAGAGGTCGCATTCAACATTCCTGGCCTATCAATGGACTGTTTTATTCCACCAGCCGACTTGAGATCGGGTTCCATCAGTGAAGCGTGTGAACTCCCTCAGGAAGAAAGAGGAAAGTCAGCAATTGCCCTTGCAGCATCCCGAGCTAAGGTTGCAGCTTTGGAAGGAACTCACAATGAGAGCATTGATAGTGTCGTCTGGAAGGTGGAAGTCTAACCATGTAGGACCAGCTTATGGCAATTGTTCATACCCGGTAGGCAGTCTCTTATTGACTAACAGAACAGAAATTTCAAATTAGGAACTAAGATGATTAGGGAATTTTATTTGTACTATAATAGAGCATAATCATTCAAAGATTCCTGCTGAGTCTCAATGATTATACTCTCATTACAGAGTCCAACTAATGGTTGGAGCTCGTTTTTCCTAGCAACTGATCAAGGGAATGGTTATTTAAGTATTAGTATTAGCCAAACCATTCACCTGTTTTCTCTTGTAATTCTACTAACTTCTTTCCTGCCTAAATGTAGACGAACGCGGCAGTTAGTAGGGGATACGCTACATCATGGGTTTGATGGTAGTGTTTCAGTTCTTTAGATTTAATTTGCCATCTTTTTTCTCATGGTGGTTTGATTGTTTTAAGTTTTCCCATGGAATTTCTGTAGCTGGGGGGAAAGGCAAATGTAGAAGAGAAAATCTTTGATAGGTTGGTTATTGCAACCAAATTCTTGTCTGAATGATGTTATGGTTGTATTGGTTTCTTCTCAGCAATTGTAAACAGTCTGTCCAATCAGATATTGAATTGTTTTTGAATATTTTAATACAGAGATGAGGATCTTTTCTTCATCTCTTCCTTGAGGTCATTTCTAAATGTACATCTCATCTTCTTGAATGCTAATGACTTGCAGTGTTACTGTTTAATGATAGCATAATACTTGAGTATTTTGATTTTCTTGAAAAATAATTCTATTCATCTGATAAACACGAGCGTGTACTAGCCTCTAGTTCATATCTACTAATGATGGATGACATTATTCTTTCAGACATTAATGGCCGTGTAGTTAAATTTGTTAAGTAGATATGGACATGAACCGGGCAAGACGTAGAATATATGCGGACATGTGCAAACTTGATGATCCCCTTATCTATGATCTCATCTAAGTGTGCAGTAAAAGCATATAGGGCAAGTTGGAAATGGCTTTAGAATTGTGGGTGCGGTTTCTTTTTGTATTGGTCATCGTGCCTTCTAGTAGCTGTTGACAGAGATTCTTTAAAATTTATTTTTTCTAAATTCAATTTTAATCAGGTATTATTTTAAGAAAATAATTTCGTACGTTGCACATTTTAAAATCACTTCTCATAAAATTTATCCTGATAATCTAGATCAACCAAGTTCTTAGAGATATTTTTGGAAAATCCTTTGCTAAAAAGCCAATATAATAAGAATGATGTGGGGTTTGGTTTAGAGATGAGTTTGCATTGCATCGTCTGGGTCAAAAGCGTGTTAGGGAAAATATGATTGTACGAGAGGGCACGAGGTAAAAGTTTTCCAAAGCCCATGTGATGTCCTCTAATCATTTCAATCTTTTATTTCTTTTTTCCTTCTTTATTTGCCTTTGTTCCCTTCCCACTTACTTACTTTTGCACCCTATTTGCCACCCCATTACCATTATTAGGAATAAGTTACAATTAAGCATAAGTATACATGCTTGTACCTTAAAAGAGTACCATTTTGACTTAGAATAATAAAGTAAGCCATTTAAGCATATTTGAAAATAAAAGTTCCTTAAAAGTAATTTCACCTTTTCAAGCTTAGCTAAACATACACGTAATGTTTATTATCGTTTGTAGTTACTATTCGAACCCAAAAGACATATAGTGACGACCCAATCTGGTGTGGAAAAAGTGTGCACGACTCAGTGGCCTAAGTTTGCAGGCCATCCATACGGGCCAATAGAATAAGGTAGATCATCGAGTCTAAGATCTTAAAAAGATAAATTTAATGTGACATTTGATGGTAAATAAAACAAATTCACTTATGATTATGTCAATGTCTACATTAATTTGGTCGGTTAACATAGTGTAAAGGATATTATTCTCTTTAATTTACCTAAACATCACTGCAAATAAATGCAGTTTTTAAGAGGAACTTTCCTCATTATGATTATGTCCTTGAAATGTCAAAATTCCCCATTCATGAGGTAATTGGTACATTCATGCATTATTATGTGACGAAAAGAATTTATTTCTAAAGATGTAAATCTAAGTTCAGAGGGAGTAAATGAGAAAACCTACCTTCAATAGCAAGATGACTAGCCTTTTGATGGACACAATTTTCATTTTCATTTTTTTTTTTTACAGACTTTGAATTATTCGCCGCTAAATCATTATCTCAATTTTTTAAACTTATCGAAATTTATATCTTAAAAATAAGGATGATACAAAGACGGGTTTGTGAGTTTTTTTCAAAAAAATTGATCTAAGCTAGCTTCACGAGTAAACTTTTTCTACAAAAAGTAAAAGTAAAAACGAAAACCTGTCAAATGAAATGATTGATTTTATGCTCGCACAGAGAGACAACATGGAGGAATCTTAGCACATTCAACCTATTAACGTTCCTTTGGTCAATAATTTTTGAATGAATGACCCCATTTATTATGTAGACCCCCTAAAGTTAAGGTACGAAGTCAACATGTGATGACTTTAGTTACCTAGCAAGTACATTTCCATTTTTACTATTGTAAACTCAGAACATATGATTTTTCATTACATTTTATCTACTATTGCTTGAATCATTTTAAATACGTAATTATCTTCAATCTATTAATTATTATTTTTGGTTAACCACTAAAATTTATCTCGTTCAAAGATAAGGAGTACGATAAAAGTTAAAAAACTACATTTCATGTACGCTAATCATACTCCCCATCATTTGCCGAGTGTAATATTTCTCCTACTCACGATCATTTTCAGATTTTCTATTAGAGGGAGATCGTGTAAATTTATTTTCGAACCCTAAATTCAAGAAGTTCATAATTTTATCATCGTTTTTATAAATGTAAACAAAAGTGTCCAAACAAATTTCAATGTCCTTGGATATACGGGGTGTTGCCTCATCTCTAACATTACTTGCATCAACCACTTTCAGTGCGAATGGTGGAGTGACCTTTTTATTATTACCGCACTTTTCCATCTTCAAACCCATATTATTGAAACAATTTTCAATCAATTACTGGATCGAATTATTGTTTAATGTCTTTTAACGACTAAGCTCAGGACCAAACCAGCACCATCAATGCATATAGCCTCCCTTACATGTTGCTCAAGCACATTAGGATCTTCAATATATTAAAAAAGAATAAAAAATGATGATTTTATTGTTTCAGCAATTTCTCATCTTTAATGAAACTCTCAACAGGGTATGAATTATAAAGAAGATCGGATCATGTGTGTGTGTGTGTGTGAGAGAGAGAGAGAGAGAGAGAGAACCAAATTCTTGGCTTTTTATCAAAAATGATTAATCTCACATGGTCACATTAGACATTACAGTGGCAAATCCATGATTTTAAATGAGCTTGAACGGTCATTGACTGTCGGGCGCAACAAAATATTAAAAATTCAATATAATAATTATTTTGCTAAAATCAAACATATATAATTCTATTATATATATATATATATATATCAACAATATTCACTAAATGACATAGTAGCCAAGTTGTATAATTTAAAGGAATAGCACATGTTCGAATGTTTCTAATTCCATAAAATCGCTAAAACTTAACATATATCATTTTGTTACATTTAGTGTCACAATTCAATGAATGCCACGATGGTCAAGTTTTCAATAATTTTAAAAATGGCTTACATGTTCGACTCCCCTCCCTGTTGCATTTGTTTTGGTAAAAATTGTAAAACTAGAAAAATTGCACAATAAATTGGTATAGAAGAGATTCTATCCCAGGATTTCAAATTTGGATATGAAGGCCCTAACTAACTGAGCTATAATAAACGTTTGAAAATAAAATGAATTACCAAATATATAATCTAAAATTTTTATCTATTCTAAATAAAAAAAATTGTTTCAACGGATCCAGCAAACGTGGCCGTCAGTGCTAGATCCGCCACCGAACACTAACAAGGATCCAAGCATAACAATATTTGCAAAATTGTACATCCATGTGGTTAATCTCGAGTATTGCCTCGATTTTGGTATGTTTTATTACATTTCATTATTCACAAGTATATTTTTTGAAAAGAAAAAAAAACAACTTATATTTTTTAGTTAGCATTAGGCCCATGTTCCTTCTACGAATCTACTTCCTAGGATGGCAATTTTGGATTCTAATGTTGACTTATATTTCCACTCCCATAGATAAACTATATTCCTCAACAAATATGTACTCTCACAATTATTTTATGAAATCATCAACAATGAAATCCCAGCTTAGCAAATCTAAAAAAAGGGGTTTTTTAAGGCCAACCCACCTCTTTACTAACAATGTTCATTATTTTAAGTAATGTACTGCTCGATCTTAAACTTTTAAATAAGGTATTAAAATGATAACCATTTATGAAAAGTTTTTAATAGAAAAATGTATACAATTTGCATGTCAAGAGTCACATTCAAAATAAAACAACCCATAAATTTATCACACTAATCACGTTTTTAATCTCATCAAACCGCGTTATCTCATAAATATATTTAGTATGTTAAACTGAATATGATACTCTCTCCGTTTCATTTATATAA
Organism: Fraxinus greggii; assembly: GCA_903798315.1. Taxonomy (NCBI): domain Eukaryota; kingdom Viridiplantae; phylum Streptophyta; class Magnoliopsida; order Lamiales; family Oleaceae; genus Fraxinus; species Fraxinus greggii. The sequence continues at coordinate 1,875 of CAIGRK010338083.1, read as the reverse complement.
GCCGACTTTCTTTATTTTCTTGTTCCAATTATATAGTTCCGTTTCTATATTGAGAATGATTTGTTTTGTTCAGTTATTAATATATTCTTATTTAATTTGCCTACTTATAATCAATTTACTATTAGTTGTTGATAATTAAATAAATGGTAAACTATGAAAGCTTTTGGCAAAAAATACTTTTTCAAAATTAAGCCTCCGTTTGATTCTCATTATTGTAGAATGAGAATGAAAAATAGAGCCGTTATTGGCCCCACACAAGAGATAGAGATTCAAAATTGATGGTTTGATGTGATGAATAACGGTCATGTTTCTCATTTTTATGGATGAAAAATGAGAAACAAACGAACCCTAAGTAAGATTTCTTAATTCATGTGAAAAACAAAATCAGTATATATAAATGGGACGGAGGGAGTACTACATAAAATTATCACAATAATCACGTTTTTAATCTCACCAAACTGCGTTATCACGTAGGATGTACCAAAATTTACTATAAATTCGCAGGGAAACATGAATTTTCCTGAGTAAATGTTAGTGTACAAAATGTCGGCAGAGGAAGTTTCTCTCTTAGGATTGGTGGCATATTTATGAATAACCCTACTGTACTCTTCCATGCCCCCCCTCGCTACTCTCAAGACTGCACCACAATTCCATGTAAGAGCATTTACTAACGTCTTCCTGGTTGAACTCCACACCCAATCCAACCCCACGTGCATCCCTACATTGGGAGTTACAAATATTTATGGGTAGCTTGGACTTGGACTTAATAGTCGTAAAGTTTGACCATGATAACGAATTAATGGGTAGGGTAAATTAATATATTTAAAATTTTATTCTGTTTTTATTAATTATGTCTACCTCGGCTTATCAAATTGGTCATCTAACATTGCAAGACGTGAATAGAAGAATAGAGTAGACTGTTCAATGTAATTTATTTCTTAATTTGGTTTACTAAATTAATCAAGAAAACGAAAATATATAAAAATCTATTTGGGCCCTTTGGTCCGTGTATTGCCGGGCGTCATCATTTTAAATACCAGCGGGACCGCCCGCTTTGCATATAGGGCCCATTTAACTGTAAACAAAAGAAGCACCAACCATTGCCTGGGCAAATTAGGTCCAATACCCTAAAAAATTAATTAAATTGATTAATACCCCCATTAACTAATTAAATCTTTTAAGTACGTAATTAATACGTTATAAAACCCCTTAAAACCTCTCAAACCCTTCCTTGAACACAAGCACAGAGGAAGATGAATTATAGCCAATTCATGGGTGGGCTCTCCGCGTTTTCCTTCCCATTTTCAGTAACTTTGAACAATCTATCAGAAAAATCAACTATAGTCATGGAAGCTTAAAACATATACATAAAACTGCAAATATAGAACTAGATCATGCCTTGAAGTAAGAGATCCGCCATGGAAGAAAGGTGATGTTCGATTATAGGTTTTTCAACTACGGAATTTCTCGAGATGTTGGTCGGATTTCCACCGGAAAGTGTTTTGGGCATCGAAAAATATCTGCCACGGTGACATCCTCCATGAAGTTTAGCGTTATTGAGGGTTAAGTTTGAATAAAAACGAAAATTGCTTCACTTTTTAGATGGGAAAAATATTTGGATTCGGATTCCTCAACAAGAAGCTACTTGAAGTAAACTCTATCATTTGGAGATCAAGAAATTTTAAGCTCTCATTGCCAAAAAGAATTTAAGTTGCCTAAAAAAGAACATTGAGATGCAAACTTTAGCATCTCAACTAATAAATTATTAAGCAAAGATCAACAGAAGAGACGTTGTGACTGTCTTTCCAAGTTCCAACAAGGCATTAAACTACCAAAATTGTTGAAATCAGATGACATCAATCCCCATTCCCTTGT